>JACMIG010004432.1:0-10275 GCA_014805385.1 Levipalatum texanum
AGGATTAAAATAGGCAAATAAAATGCGCCCTCCTAGGGGGTCCATAATTTACTATCGTCAAAAAGGTAAGCCGACAATATTTCTCTCTGCGAGAACATGCTAGCCGTTCAAAGGATATTCATGATCTATGCAAACAATATTTTTATCTTGCAGCCCGTTCAAAACTGCACTAAATTTATAGTGTTTGAATTTTCAGGCACCCTTCTCCAGTAGCCTAGAAAATGTGCCGGAAAGCAGGCATTTACAGTACGTCATATATTTCGATGATTTGTGTACCCGAGACCAGACGACTTTTCACCAATTTCAATATTGCATTTTTTACTCGTACCAGGGCCATAATAATCCACATACAAGACCCGGCCTGCAGGCAATTTCGGCTGGCTGTGCCAGAGGATGGTTGAAAAAGTCGGTTCAAAGCTGGATCCGTGTTATTTTTTAATATGAATTATTTATTCGGAATGAATGCTGATCACCATGTAAAAATTACGGTAGATCAATTTGACCACGGAGGTACTAAAACTCTCTAAACCATGGTATTTTGAGGGTTGTATGCTTCCACTTTTACCCAAATGCCAACACGTTTTATAATCGGTAACATGAAAGATTCAAATCGCCGTCAAAAGAAATATAATATTTCAGCGCATAAACTATACGTATCTCGAAGTCGACGTGAACTGTGCTCACAGCCCGATCAAATTTGCGGTAATTCCTTCAATTTATTATTTTTAAATTTCAATTTTAGCGTTGCTGCCCGAAAAAGAGAGTCAAGATCGACAACTTGGAATCAAAGGCAGACCACGAAGTGTGGTCCGTGAAAAATGTGGTGATCGATATGTGCGCTCACGACCCGCTCATGCCGTGCTAAAGGGAATGGGATGTCACACCCTGGAGCGGTATGGCTTTATCCTTATGCTAAATTAAATAAGCCCCGCGAAAGCTTGCTAATTGTCTGGCTCGGACACGACAAGTGACGGATTGTGAATACTTTTAATATACCTCTTCCGATCCCGTTGCATGTCCCCGTGTGATTCAATCAGCCATGAAACGGAGTTTGAAGTGGCAAATCAAGCAATCGGTCATTAGTATTGTTGGGACGTGGTAATTAGTCTGCTCCTGGTGCCCGACAATATTGTAGAGAACCCGAAGCGTTCTAATTCCCAGACCCGGCAACACCAATGACAGACTGCGCGCGCTTTTGATCTACCTTCTCGAGACCCGTTTCACGGCCAATTCACACTGGTAAAAAACTGGGCCTGACGAGGTAGATCAAAAAGCGAGCGCAGTCCGTAATTAGTATTGTTTGTACTTGGTAATTAGACTGCGCCTGGTGCCCGACAATAACAGCGATTCAGTTGCCACCGGAAAAGTGATGTGCGGCAGTCGCCCACAGAAATCGAGCCAGATTTCGCTGCTGATGCAGCCGACGGAGGGAGCGGAGTGGAGACTTCTCACCGCTACCGATCCCGATGATGAATCCACGAATGAATTCAGTCTCGCGTTCAGGCACAGTGTACTATTTTCAAAAAATTATAGCAGTTCCGAACGGTTTTATTGTCGGCGCAATTAACTATACAGAAAGTACATGATCACCCAGCTAAATCACAAGGTTGCAGTACATATTTAGATCAATGCAAGGATACGACTAATAATTACCGTATTTTGCGTGGGGGGCAATAGGTGTACTTTCCGTATTGTTATTTCGACCGTCAATTATAAGTAGCGTAGTTTGCAAGGGACGGGAAGGGGGAGGTAGTCCCATTGACAGCACGTCATCCACAACGGAACTTATGTCAAGGCCTTCGTCAACTGCCGCTACTGGGATGAACTGAAAGATGAACCGGTGGGACTAAATAATTTGATCAAAATAATATTGCCGAGAGCTCGGGTGCTGAGCATTATTACGTCCGATTAATATTGTCGGCGGAATGAACGTTCCAGACAATACGCTCATCGCCCTACGATCTCTCTCCACTGTTCTCTCGTTATGTGGCGATTAGAGAAACGAGAGAACAGTGGAGAGGGATCGCAGGGCGATGAGCGTACAGTCCGGAACGTTTCTTCCGCCGACAATACAAATAGCGGACTGACTGGCTATTGATCCTTCTTTTCTATCTCCGTTTCCGTATGAGTATGTATAATCCGGTATTATAGTGATGCGGAGGCGACGCGCGAACTAAATACCTTCGCGGTAAGCATCGTAGTGATCTATCTTCTGCCGCAGAAGATAGGTACATAGTTCGCGCGTCGCCTCCGCATCACTATAATACCGGACAATATATCAAGAGTGTGAACAATCATCCTTATTTTCTGGAATTTGCCATTCTCTGGTTTTCGACAATATATTCTTTTTAAGAACTGCTGCAATGTGAAGCGTCTCAAGATCCCGTACAAAGAGACTCATCCGATCACGACGGTCGAGTTGTGGTCCCTGGAGGACATTGTCTTTGATATGTGCTCGTGCTAATTCGAATCTATAAACTGTCCTTCGGCTCCATTCGAATTTCTCTTTCAAATCCATTCTCACATCCACTATTAAACTCGCACCCGGTACTTTTATATTTTATTTGAAAAAAATTCCCATGTCCACTATTAAACTCTCACTAGGTGTCTTCAGATCGTGACTCTCCAAACAGGGCATTGAATTTACTGCCGGGATCTTCGTGCTCTGAACGACTGGAATCTCCTTATTCCCAATAGTCTATCACTGAACTATAGATGGCGCAGTTCGCACCAAGCAAAGGGGTCACTTCGCAGCGAGGCGCGAATGTGGAGGAGGGGATTGTCCAAGTGGCAAACTCATTTCTTCTTCCGGCGCGAGGTGCTGGCTCTGAGCTCTGTCCGCCATTTTTATGAGCTGTTTACATGTGAGTATTCCTCGTGGAAGTTCCATTGTGTACCTCCTTCTTTCACCCAGGGGGTTGTCCATCCAATCTTCAGCGTGTTCTGGACAGGAAATGCTCTCATTCTTTGCGCTTTACTGGTTCACTTCGTCTAGGCCGCTAATAAGCTTCAAGTCTTCATGCTCCCTCCCCTGGTGCCCTACCACAATCACATCGTCAACTCTCTTTGGCCTCCATTGCCTCCCGTTTTCCGAGATTTATTTCTGCATGTGTGTCGTGGTCTTTTTGTTCTACGATTTGAATTTGAATCTTCCCTTTCCAACTCCCACCGTCCTCATCCCCTTGGGGGCATCCCACCTCCTCTCCTCCCCTTTCCCTGTCCTTTGGTGTGAGTTCAGCCATTCACGCCGCTTCACACGCGCTCATTGTGTTTTTGAACGGCGGCCCATGGAAGGAGGCCAGAATTCCCAGGGTTTGAAATTAGGCCCCTCCCCCGGCCACCTCCTCTGACTCCTCCCCTGTCCCTTCCTCTCTCTTCTTCGGCCCCACCCCCTTCCTCCAGTCTTGGGCCCACTACCTCATCGAGAGAGGCTGATTCGGGATTACGGTAGTCATGCATCCTTCTGGCTATTGCCATCCGATCTTTCCGCCACCACCACCTCCTCATCCCTACGCCATGGTAGATTATTGATTATTATTTCGATAGGGGATTTAATGTTCGACGTTCAGATGAGTTTCGTGGAGCCTCCTCCTCCGATCAAGGGCCCAGGGCGAAAGAGAACGAAGAAGAGCGAAGCCGCCCAAGGCAGCCCCATCGCCAAGCGAGCACGCGCCGAAGCAGCGCCCCCGCCTCCACAACCAGTGAGTGTGGGCGACGATTGTAGCCGGGGAGTGTGGGAAATGTCGTCGGGGTGCACCACACCACCGGCGAGTGCGGGCGACGTTTGTAGCTTAGGTGTAGGAAACGTCGCCGGTGTGCACCACACCACCAGCTTTAGAGTGGGCGCCTTTTCTAGCTATAGAGTGGGAAACGTCGCCGGTGTGCACCACACCACCAGCTTTAGAGTGAGCGCCTTTTCTAGCTATAGAGTGGGAAACGTCGACTGGGTGCGCCACACCACCGGTGAATGTGGGTGACATTTCTTGCTTGAGTGTAGTAAACGTCGACGGGCGCGCCACGCCACCGGTGAGTGTGGGCGACGTTTGTAGCTTGGGATTGGGAAACGTCGTCGTAGACCACACCACGCATTACAGGTCGCCCCTCCGCCCCGCGATCCCTTCCAGTACGCCGAGATGCCGACGCCCATGAAGATGTTCGGAGCGGACTACGTGCCGCAGGTGGGGGAGCCCCTTTTTTCTTAAATCCTTTAATTTTTCTTCCCTTCTCCCCTACCTTTTCTTCTTCCCCCTCATCTCCTCTCCTTTCTGCCTTCCTCCATCTCCTCTCCCCTCCCTTCCTCTTCCGTCATCGACCTCCCCTCCTCTCCACCTCTTCACTATCTTCTTGCCCCCTCCTCGTCTTCCGCATCCCTCTTCCCTTCCATTCCTTTCCTCCTCACATCCTCTTCCGGCCATCCACCATTCCCTTCTTCCACCCCATTTTGTCCTTTTTTCTTTTATCCTACCGCCTGCATCCTTCTCTCTGCCTCCCCCTCCCCTTCTCTATCCTCTTCATAACCACCTCCTTCCAGGGCAGTCGCTGGGATCCTTCGATGCAGTTCCACTCTATGCCCGCGGCTCCCGTCCACGACCTGCAGCCTCACCAGGTAATTACCATGCTCCACCGTACTCCTCTTTGGACTACCGAACTCCTCTTTGGACTACCGTACCTCTCTGTGGGCTACTGTACTCCTCCCTGTCCCACCGTACCCGTCCTTGGACTATCGTACTCCTCATAACTACCGTAATCCTCTCAGTACGCGCCGCCAGTCCACTTCGATCACCCCGTGCCGGCCGGTCCCCCGACCATGTTCGACTACAGGCAGTTCAATTCCCAAGGATTCCACCAGCCACAACCTCACCACCAGTACTACGCCCAGGTAAGGATGGTTTTATTTTTTAAATTAATTTAATTAATTATATTTTTTTTGCACATTTTCTGAAATAAGCTTCACAGTTTCCATAGATATTGTAGCATGAAAGGTCTCGCGATCGTCGATCGTTTCATCATTGAATTGAATGTTGTTATCTCTAAAGCCTTCTTTTGATCTCCATCTTTGATCTTTGATCTTTGATCTTTGCAGCCGCAATTCGCCTCTCATCGAATGCTCAACCCTACGGGCACTCCCCTGAGCAAGGATCCCTTCGCTGGCCTGTATCGGTCTACCGGGAACAGTGGTAGGTATTTTAATTTTTACATATTTTTTTAGTAATTTAAATATGTGGAATCGATTTATTTGATTAATATTCAGCGCCCACCGGCTACTTCGGAGACATGAGCAACAACGGCTACAGCGCCTCGAGCAGCTCCTATGACAACGGCCAAGGAGGTGAGTGAGAGATCAGGAAATGGAGGAGACCCAGGGGTGGAAAGGAAAAAAAATTAAATAATTTAAATTTGCAGCCTTCGACACCACGGACAACGGGCATATCCAAGATAGCATCTTGTGTAAGAATTTAAATAGAATAATTTTTAATCAAGCAATTTATTTTGAAAAATAATGTATTTCTTGAAGATCCTGAAGTCTACGAGGACGAATGCTTCGCGTCGCCGATTGCCCGTGTCGATCTCTCCTACAACAAGTCCACCGTCAAGGTCGGCAAATAGAATTATTTATTTTGGAAAGTAAATAATTAAAACATTGATAAAAATCAATAATAAAATTTAAAGCGTAATTTTGTTCAGATTTCCATCGGCGAGGTGAAGCGTCGTCTCGCGCCACCCGAGTGCTACACGACGGAAGAACTCATGGATTACGCCAAGATGTAAGGGATTAGTTTTTATTATTTTTGTAAATTTATTTTAGATTAATTTATATTTAATAATTTAAAAATAAATTGTTCATTTCAGCCAAAAGACGGGCATGGCCCGGAAGAATGTCCAGGGTATTCTGGCCAAGCACCATCTGGTTCCCCGCGAACACAATGGCATCACGATGGAACGCACCGTCTTCCACGAGCTGTTCGAAGGTGCGGAGATTAGGCTTTAAAATAATCAATAATAATTATTTTTAAGTACAATCGCGGAATATTTAGATTTATATATTCCGCGATTGTACATAAAAACCCTTTTTTATAAATGATAAATCGATATTTTTCAATAAATCGATAATCGGTCGATAATATTTTCAGCCGAGGCCGAGAATCTTGCGTCCGATTTCGGGCGCCTCGTCCACAACGCCCTCGAGGAGGACATCATTGCTGCCGCCGTTCTCATTAAGTCAGTCTTTATTAATTTAAAAAAATCAATAATTTAAAATTCAATAATCGATGAAATCGATAATCAATCATTAATTGCAGAACGGAGCGCAGCGGTGGGCGGGCGGCGCTCGATCGGCTGCAGAGGCACGCCAACGACATCTTGGCCGTGCTGAAGATGGCCGAGTCCGTCATCCGAGATGCCGGGACGAAGGGAGTCGACCTCGCCAAGCGCCGTGCTCCCAAGAACATCCAGGAGAAATCGTCCCTCATTTTTATGCTGGTAATTATCGATTAATTTCATATTTACTGCATTTAGTGGAAGGGGCTAAACGCAGGAATAAGATGATTTTTTTAGAAGACTCATCGCTTCGGTCCCATCGCCACTGTGGCGGTGCTCGAGTTCTTCGGCAACGTCCTGAGGAACATCGGGCGCGGAGTCTCCGCGGAGAAGATTAAGGTGAGAGTTATTTTTGTCTTTTACAGTCTGATCCTCTTTTGCTATCTTGCTGTCTCCCTCCAGTAGACAACGGGAATATAATCATCAGTATTGTCGGGCACCGCAAGGCGGAGAATCGCGAATCCGAGGAATAGGGCAGATCTAAAAAAATCTACCATATTTTTCTTAAGGTTGTTCGTGGAAATGCGCCGCGTTTGGTGCTCGACAATAAATAGTAGCAGTGGGCTGAACATTCGTCAGTTTGTTTCGTCAATCTCTCTCTCTATGAATTACCCATATATCCCCGGTTCCTCTACTCCCTCTGTATCCTATTTTAATTCTGTATAATCTAACCCCTCTGCCCTCAATCCTTTCTTCCATTCATTCCCTCTCATCCCTCTGTATCCCCTTCCCTTTCAGTTCGTCTCCTCGCCCCATTCGCTCGTCGGAAAGTTCCCCGACCAGGAGGAGGAGATCATCGAAGAAGAGCAAGTCGGCATCGACGATAGCTACTACATTCCACTACGGTGAGAACGGAGATTAAAGATCAGAGTATCGAGAAAATACAAATGACGAGCAACGCTAATTTGTCTTATGCTTCAAGCACCTATTAATGTTGGCTGTCGGCAATGCCAGTTTGATTAATCAGTTACTGACAATGAGATCGAAGATCAATTTTAAAAATACTTTCTAGCACCCCGTCGCCCTCCAACACGCTCCACCATTTCGACTCCTCGTCCGACTTCAACGATTCCGGAATCAGTTTATCGCCGGTTAATACTTTTTATAGCAAAATCGTTACAACTAATCAATAAATAAAAAAATCAACAATTAATAAAAATTGTAATTTATATTAATGAAAATCAAACACGGATTTCAGTACATGAACACCTCGGCTTCTTCCTCTTCGTCGGCGTCGTCGTCCGTCCTGGGATCCACGGGATCCAGAGGAAAGAAGCGACGATCGTGGAAGAGGAGTCAGTTGATCTCTGATCTTTGATCTTTATTGTTTGATCTTGAGAAATTGAGCTCTGTCACTCTGATCCTTAATCATTGAACTTTGAGATTTGTAGTTTAATCTTGGGAAATTGTAGTTTGACCTCTCTCTGATCTGCGATGCTTGGAATTTGACTCTTGATCTTTGATCTTTTCAGCCGATCCCTCCGAGAAACCGACTCCCGAAGCTTCCGCCAAGTACGGTAGTTCCCTCGCTACCGAGAAGCCCGACCCCAAGCGGGAGACCCCCCTTCACATGCTCAACACTCCCATCATCAAGCATGCCGACGATGACGAGGTGGGAGATCAAAGATCAATATTTGGAGGAGTAGATCCAAGATCAAAGATCAATTTCTCCTTGCAGCTCTTCGACGAGGTCTACAGGCGATTTGGCATCTTCCACGCCAACGGCGGCAAGAACTGCAGGGTAAATCGAGTAATTTAAAAATCAATAATTACCTTCAAAATCAATAAAATCAATATCCCCGCCCTCTTTTCAGGTTACGATAGGAGAGATGAGGAGACGCGTGTTCGGACCGGAGAAGCTCCACGCAAGCATCCTCGCAGCCTACCTGAGGAAGTGGGTGATATCGGGGGGCTTTAAGGAATTCTGAAACTGGTCTCGGATTTCAGAATTCCTTAAAACCTAGGTCTTCGTCACCTTTACTTTTATAAATTTTTTAAGTGCGAGGTCCAATTTCCAATTGAGAGATGTCTTGAAACATCAGCTATTGAAGTAGGTTTCACGAGGGATACAAAACGTTCGAATGCGAAAAAGCGACAATAGAACGCCTTCAGGGCATAAAATTAATAAGAATTCAATCGTATCGAAAACATGTATTGAGCTGTGCCCCAACCTTTCCTTTTTCGCTCCTCTGACTTGCGACGGTTAACGATCTCTCCCCACTGTTCTCTAGTTGTCTGGCGGCTAAAGAAACGAGAGAACAGTGGCGAGAAATCGCTAACCGTAGAAAGTCAGGCGCGAAAACGGAAAGGTTAGGGCACGGCACAATTCTTGGAGATCCAAAATTCACAGAGGAACCGGAATATCACGTTAGCTCCGGTGCAAGTAATGAAAGAGAAAAGGGTTCGCTCAGAAAGCGAACGACACATCTACGACAAGTATCGTCTGATGTGGGAAACAATAGACTGCGTTTCACGAGCGAGACAATATGGCTCATTATTGGAGTACGGCAATAGATAAGAGACTCCTTCTTAGCGAAGAAACAAATTATCAAACCAAATGTGCAGGGCCAAGAAGAAGGATGCGTACGGCAAGATCCGCGAGCAGCTCGACCGTAGTGGCATCTACATCACAACGGGTGGCAAGAAGGTGAGTCCATGGCCGAGTGGCTAGAGCCTCTCGTCCTGGGCCCGGAGGTTGGGGGTTCGATCTCCACCGCTGCCTTCCAGCTCGGCACGACGGCGTGGTCTGCGCTGGTGGAGGACGAGGCGCGCGATTTCGCCGATGGCGCCCTCGAACTGCTGGAGAAGGTCGGGGATCATTGCTTAAATTATGTATTATTTAGACTGCGGATTTGGCACGAATGCGATCATGAAATAGAAATTAAAAAATATTCCATTTTTAAAATTTATCGAATTTACAGGTCACCCTTGTTGAAGTCGCTGCCGAGCTGCGCCATCAGCAGTTCTTCAAGGATGCACCCACGAGGTTCGAAACTTAATCTTTGATCTCTGAGCTCATTTTTGATCTTTGCAGCCTCTTCCTGACTGAGATCATCGACATCTTCGAGGCCATCGGAATCGATCCCGCAGAGCCCAACGTCCAGACGCGTGGGGACGAGCACATCCACCGATTCGCCATGGTAATTTTATTTTTAAAATAGAATTAAAAAAATATTTTAAATATTAATTTAAATATATTTCAGAGTTCCCATCATTTCGGGCACGTCTTTATCTCGGGCGTCGCTCGATGGCTCATCGGACAACTCGGAACTCCGACGATGAATCGAAGATAAGGTGTAGGAATAATAATATTATTATTAGGTTAGTCCGATGTGATTCCTCTCGAAGAGGCGTGCTATTTGTCGTGTCATGAGGTGCAGGAAAAATGGACGAAAATACAATAGACATTGAGGGGATTTCGTAGATTCTTGCCTCGTTTTCAGTGGAAATGCGTGGTTGTAGTTGTTATTCGATTTCCGATGACCGTCGAAAACTGTTTGTGTTTCATTATTTAATTATCGTTGCACTCACAATGTTATTATTTGCTAGTCCATCTTCCAAGTGCTTATAACGTACATGATCTATGTTTCACTTGACTATACCAACCGTTGCTAAAAGTAACCAGTTATTCACTTTCCTTATGCTTACTAAACCAATCCATGCATAATATGAGTCCGTCCGCGTAAGGATCGAGCAGTTTGATCGAGAAAGCGAACAGTGAATCTTTTCTTATCCGCTGGGGCTCATTTTCTGGTCAGAAGTACTCCAAGGGCAGTCAAGTTGAAAAAGCCATAGAACAGGTTTTTTCGACCACGGGTGTCGTAGCTGTGCTTGCTCGAAGACACCGTACTTTTCGCTAAAAAATGAAGTCTAAACCTACTTTTGCCCATAACTCAACAACCCTTTGACCAATTTGAGAGTTTTTAAGCTCATTAGAAAGCTGACGACGAGTTCTCC
>JACMIG010004434.1:0-10273 GCA_014805385.1 Levipalatum texanum
CATGCCAATTCCGTGGAAAAGCACGTACTTTTCCACGGACTTGGCATGGTTTCCCTGCAGCATTTTTCGCACAAGCAAAATAGCCGTTTTTATTGCACGTGGTTTATATGTACCTGGAGAGTGTGGTTGGGCGATATGGGAGTCTTCTCATCGTGGACCCCATTCCTCTTGGGATTGTATATATGATCCGTACGATCAATTTCACCTGCACTCGTTTGAACGCCTTTTATTCTTCTACCCTTGCCTTTCATGGTGTTAACGCATTGCCTCGAGATGCTGGAGTTATTGATGGGAAATAGCCAGTTGACGAAATATCCCAACAGCGGAATCTCACTCGACAGACCCTGAACAGTAATAGGTAACTTTGGAAAAGATGAGACATCGAAACCTGGTGCTGAAAGATCTCTACTTTGCCCATGCGTGCGTCCTCTTTCGCAGCTTCGGTTCTTTCCATTATCAGATCGGAGACGTCGATATACTGAAGTTCGATCGTTATAAGAAATTTCGGCTCTGTTATAAATGATTGGTCCCAACAAATAGATTGGTACCAAGAGGAGGCAGTTCAAACGGGTCCCAGAGGTGGTATAGGTCATGGCGTTCGTATCAGAGGTGATCTCAGAAGTGGTGTAGGTCACGGCGTTCCTAGAGGTGGTCCCAGAGGGAAAGAACAAAGGCATGAAATACATCTCTCTCTAGCACCACCTGGGGTACCAACGCCGTTACCTCACCTCTGATACGAACGTCGTGACATACACCACTTCTGTGATCACCTCTGATACGAATGCCGTGACCTACACCACCTCTGAGACCCGTTTGAACTGCCTCCTCTTGGGACCAATCTATTTTCTTGGGACCAATCTATTTTCATAGGACCAATCGATTTTCTTGGGACCAATAATCTGTAACAGCCGAAATTTCTAATGGGATTCAGCTATTTTGAAATTCTTATCAAAGGCAGCTGTATCTGTAACTCCCATCGACGAAGTACACAGAAGCCCCAATGCCTGTGACCAGTGAAGACTATAAGTCAATGAGAAAGGAGACCCCGATGTCCCTCTACCCCTGTCCCATGACCCGGAAGGAGGAGACCCCTGTGTCCCTCCTTCAAAGTCCCTTGTACCCTTCGAGGTCAGGTCACAGTGGAGAAAGGAAAGAGTATTTATAACAACAAAGTTCGAGCGAAATTAAGACATTTGAGAGGTAAGAGGGGATCTCATGGATTTGTTTCAGCCCATGATACGGGTATCATTGTCCAAAAAGTGCAAAAATGAAATTGTTCGAAAACGTCTTCAACACGTTTTAATGACCCTCCTTAGTCGATCTCACATTACTTTTTTTGCACATTTTGGACCATGATATCATGGGTTGAACAAAATCCATGAGGTCAAATCAGGGAAATGAAAAAAGAGCATCTTGCCCCACGGGCCTCCAAAGGGAGGAGAGAGAGAGAAAGAAGAGGAAGAGGACCCGCTAATTACGGGTGGGCTTTTCGAGTACCGCTTCGGTATGAGATCACCGTAAAGAGATAAGCTCTCGATGTAGTGGCCAGATACCATACTCGTTCTGTTTCCAATTCCCCGTGGTGTTGTGTCTTTTCTGTTCAACAACTCGTGCACTTTGTGTCAGAGATGTTTATCGTGAGCTAGTTGATCTTGCAAACAATTCATCTACGGCTCTTCCTTTGTCACAGCGTAGACTTGTTTAAGCACGAAATGTTGAGACGCTCTGTAAATATCGTATCACGCCGTGAACGTTCGCTGCAAGACCAATACCCTGAATCAGGCCAACAGCCTAAATCACTCCGCCGGACACTTTCCCATGATTCAGGGTATTGGTCTTGCAGCGAATGTTCAAAATACTATTTTACGGAATTCTCGTTTTCTGACGCCGTGAGGAAGAGTTATAAACTGCAAAACGCTATAGTTCTTCTACAGAACATAAAAAGCGGGTCGCTAGCTTCAAAACCAAGGCAGCACTTGACCGGATTTTTCGGGGATCTCCGGGGATCCCCGTAGTGCAGGGGTGTTAGCCAGCACTCTATGTGCCAGAATCTTTCCAAGCGGAGCGAAAGAGGAAGGGCTGGAGCACAGCACAATAGTGTTACTCTGAAACGCTGTTCTTCCGCATTATGATTCAGAAGAAGAACGGGATTAGGAGGAGGGACGCCATCGCTTCCCAGGGAATAGACGCCCGCTGTTTATGACGCGCCTCCTGAGAGAGTGGGGCAGTCGGGCCAGGAGCCATTCGACAACTTGAAAACTTTTGTCTCCGATTTCTCTCAAAATTTGAGCATCGACTATGGATGCCTTGAAAAGCATGACCCAGGTATTTTGGGACCGATTGGTGTACTTGTCGATTATCTGCGCCGTAAACTTTGAACAGTCATAACTTGCGATTGAATGGTCGAATCGAGCTCGACAAAAGCTCAAAAATTAGAGCTTGATGAGCTCTATCAACCACCGCAAGAACATTGTTTTCTGAAATTATTATTTTCACCCGAAAAATCGATAAAGTTTTCAAATATTCGGTGCTCGAAAAAGTTCTTTCCGTTTATAGTGAAACTCGACGAAATATAGGTCTCAAGAACATTTTTAGCGTGTTCCTCGTAGTCGAAAACCTCATGTCCAAACGTGCATTTGGCCCCAATGGCCCATATACAAATATGTTTCCTCCTACACGTTCTTTAACAACATTTTCACCTCCGCATCGTCTCTGCAATACAAGGCATGTAGAACAAGTATCCGAGCAAGTCCGCTGTGCAGAGTTAATTGACTCTGAAATATTTCAGTTATTGTCGGCGGAATAAACCTTCCGGACTGTACGCTCATCGCCCTACGATATCTCTCCACTGTTTTCTCGTTGTCTGGCGGTTAGAGAAACGAGAGAAAGCTGGAGAGAGAACGCAGGGCGATGAGCGTACAGATCGGAACGTTTATTCCGCCGACAGTATATTTGTCGCGGAGTTTAGTTTTTAGAAACTTGCCAACGCTTTTAAGTATACCGAGGAAAGGTCCATTTGTAAGCAGTCCTGTTCGTGTAGTCCGTGCCGACGGTCCACGAGTGTGTCGCGTTGTGATAGAGAACGATGATATCGACAGTGGCAGCAGGGAAGTGCTTCTTTAGGAGAGTGAGCTCGAGCGACGAATTCATCAGCATTTGAATAAATAATTTTCATCCGCAGGTCGAAATCATGCGTCTTTGAAATTTTGAGAAAACAAAAAAAGACTGTCGCGTATCCATTACACTTTAAAGCGTCTTTTACAAATTCAATTCTCTGAGTTCTTACCAATCCATAAATCCTCTCCAAAATGACCGGAGACTGCGGGTCATCCAGGTCATTCAGCACTTGCGGACTAACTTCTTCTTCCAGAACGAGAACATCGATGTCGGTAGTATGAGGAATGATGTTGCACTCCCAGAACCAGCCTCAATATGAATTAGGTTAAGGATCGCTCATCGCCCTTTCTCAACTGTTCTCTCGTTTCTCTAACCGCCAGACAAGTTAGAGAAATGAGAGAACAGTTTAGAGAGATCGTAGGGCTATGAGTGTACATTCCGTACGGTTATTTCCGCCGATAGTATTCTTTCTTTGATTTTCCTCTGACCACAAACCCAGCAGGGTTCCGTGCCCGAGAATCATCCTCATGCCCTTGCTCTTCAGGAATCGCGCAGAGTGGCGAGGTGCTCGACGGCCTTTAGCGGGATCTCCCTCATTTTCAAGTAAAAATTTTCCTTGAATAATGATATACTATGAATATGCAATAGTAGGCTTCAAAAAGAAACATGCATAGCGCATTTGCGGAAATACCTAAATACGAGAAGGCTTACTTACCTGTTCACTCAGTTCCCCTGCATCTTCAATGTATTCCTCCGGTATGGCGACAGGCATTGGTCGAAGAAACCATTCACCGGAGGTATCGCATGAATTAATCGCCGTTATGACAGTATCGTCGATGATGAGAACATGAATCGATGGTGCGTCGACGAAATCGAGAAAGCAATCGGGCCCCTTGTAGGTAGTAGCCTTGAAGATCATCATAGATAAAAATTCCGTCCTGGATGTGCATACATCACATATAAAAGTAGGCGGATATTCTGAACCGTGCGTAAAAATGAGTGTTATTCGTTAATCATAGACATCAGGAAAACTAGTCTGATCCTCAAACACTAGTCGTCTTACCTCTACGCCCACGGCTTTGTTGTACATCAAACAGAGATCTGCGACTGTTATCGCTATGAGAAGGAAGACATGCAAGAGACGCGATGGCTGACGCATGAACGACGATGAAGTTCTACCGCAGGACATGTCACACTCCAGGATGTGTTTGATCCCGCCGAGCAATGAGAATTTTCCACCAAGGAGCGATACACATCTCGATTGTGCTATTCCGTCCTCCACGGCTATTGGTTAAAGAAGGCTAACAAGGGAAGGATTTGGACTTATAGTTGGAGCACTTTCATCACCAAACTTCCAAATACGCGTTCAATGGGACCTAAGCGTATACTTCAGTTTTTTTTTCCTTATCTCTAAAAAGCGAAAAAACTTTTTTGTCAGAAATAACTCAAAAACATCAACAAAGATCATTTTATGCACATTGGAGCACTGATTGGTCGATTCCCGGTGGTCAAAAATCGTTGAATTGAACTTCTCTGGGACCACCCGGAATCGACCAATAAGTGCTCCAAGGTGCATAAAATGATCTTTTTTGATGTTTTTGAGTTATTTCTGACAAAAAAGTTTTTTCGCTTTTTAGAGGTAAGGGGGGACCTCATGGTGGTCTATAAAACCATGATGGGGGTATCATGGTGCTCAAAAACTGAAGTATACGCTTAGGTCCCATTGAACGCGTATTTGGAAGTTTGGTGATGAAAGTAATGCAGCGCCCCTAGTCCGACTCGGTGCTCCAACTATAAGTCCAAATCCTTCCCTTGTAAGGAGGTTTCTGGGCAATATGGCAAAAACACTGTCGCCTGTGTCTCCTAACACTTTGGCCTCAAACTGGTTTGCATTTCCATGGCAGTAATCAGATCATTTCCACCTGCCTCTTTAAGGTATCTCCCCTACTCTACTCGGGTTTAGAAAGATTGAAGACGTGCCGTGCAATATGAGTGTTCGTATTGTCAAGAACCCGGAGCGTTCTAATTCACACGCTAGCGTGGGAAAATTCAGCTATTGATCTACCGCCGTTTTATGGCCAGTTGGGTTAGAGACGGCTCGCGAAGAGATATTTGAGCATTTCTGGACCATATTGGTAGCAAACGGGCGTTCAACCAATAGCAGAATTTTCCCACGATAGCGTGGGAATTAGAATACTTCGGGTTCTTGACAATAGTCCATAAGAGACCTCTCAATAGATCGCAACAATTCTCAAAGGGGTCGACAGGTGAGGTTAGCAGATATGGAATCTGTTTTCGTGCTCTCCCTCTCTTCTTCATATCTCCTTCTCGCCGCCACCTTCACGCTGCACAGACTGCAGGCCTGTAATCTTGGTGCGTCATCTGTGTTCCAATTGAGTACTCCAGTGTGCTTCATCTATGCTATAATAGAGTTCTCCATTGAAAGTGCCCGTGGTCGAGATGGTCTGATGGCATTATTTTCCCACATTACCTCAGCTCCTTCAGTAATTCTGAGCTCCTCTCCGATGGCTACGAAGCATGCAACAACTTCGAATTCGACGATGCACACGTACTTGCAGGTGCGATCAGAAATCATAACCGACATTATTTTAGAAGCTACGCAAACGGTAGGGAACCCCTTGATCGGCTTCCAATTATTCACCTGTTCGAATCGAATGTTACTCTAGTTGGGGGTCGCACGCCTAGATCGTTCGGTTGAGATTAGACTGTGCGCGAGCTGCGCTGAGAATGTACACCCAAGATTTGCACTTTCTAACACTCTCCACCAGAAGTATACTTGTCTTTTTACGCAATTCGTCAGGGGTGTAATAGAAACTGCCCACGATGTGCAAGAAAAGTAAATTTGTCGCTTATTCATTTACTTCCATAAACCTTTTGTCTCAAATTTGACCAAATCATCTCGTTGCATTTTGCCAACACTTGTCATGTACTGAAAGATCCACCCTGATATGTCTGTGATAACTGCCGAGGTCTACTCAACGCTGATGGCCGAGGTTGAGAGCCACAAGAATGTTGGAGAAAAGGCAGAAATTATTTTATTTATTTTTCAGTCTCCGTGTGCAAAAATGTAGATTGTAGCTATATCAGCAAACTGATTGTACAACGAAAAAGTTAGATCGACATGATCTATCGAAACGACTATTTTCACGTGAATCTTATTTCAAACGGGCTGAATACTTGATCCACTTTCTTACTGCTATTGCTGAAAAGTAAGGATATGCAACCATTGATTTCCAAACATTCTTCTTCTGACTTTCATTTATATTTTAGGCACAAAAACCAGCACCCAAGAATCATTCACACAACAATAAAAATCCCTATATCAATTAGACTATTGTCGCACATTTTCTTTCGTATCATTAACCAATATGATAAGTTCACCTATGCGAGTTGCATAATCATCATGTCCGAGAATTTCCCTGAAAGTCGATAACTTAAACTAGCCTTCTCCTACATTGTTAATTTACCTGTAGTAGCAGCCGAGATTCTTATAAATACGATTTTGTACGGAACGACCGGGTTCTTCAGCGTGGCTCGAAATATTTCGAAATACTGTAATACATGAATGAATTCAACTGGTATTGGTAACTTACGAGGAGACCAGAGAAGAAGTGAAATGAGCGCAGCTCTTTCAATATCGTCGAGGCACATTCGTCGCAGTTGATCAGACAGACGTGAAGTTTGAGCGATGGTAACAGTCTCATTGATCATTCTAAAACAAACTTTTATTTCGAATTCTGCCAATTACATATGGGACTTACTCAAAAGGACCTCGTTGAATCGTTCCACCAACGTTGACAAAAGGCGCTGCCCTTGAACATAAGTCGGAATGTCCAGAGCAAAGATGAACGCTTAACATGCATCGTTAATATGCTAAATTATTACACATACTTGTGCGGGTGTTGTATGTTCGAGGATATTTGCATGAAGACCGCCTCCAAATTCATTAATCGAATCATGAAATCTTCAAAAACTATAGTCTGAAAAGGTTTAGCTATAAACGTGATTAGAACTTTAGTGAAGTTAGGTAATGCAGATTTGCTTCAAAATATCTTATTTCTACATTAAACGGGGTAAAAGCATGAACGGCTTTGAATTTGCAACTCTCTGAGGAGCCGTGGTTTGCAATCTCCTGCGCGTTGAAAAACAAAAATCTTCATGAAGGAAAAAATGCCTTGTCATCCAGTGGCAATTCATCGAAGTTAGAGAAGGCTTTCTTGCAGAAATCAAGAATAATTGGCGCGACTGCCATTAACAGCTCGCCTTGATCGGCAAGACGATACTCCTGCAAAGATTTCTTATCAATAGTTTATTTGACTCGTTTATTCTTACTGCTCTAAAAGCGTAAGGCGACGTAGCGTTTGCGAGTGGATTCATGCTCAGTTCAACTCTTCTCCGATCGATCAACAATCGCCTGAAGATAGACTACTTTTGTGGACAATACGTTCGGATACTCACGCGTATTGTTCAGCCACCCGCCTTAACAGATCGTACTCAGAATGTACAGCGCCATGGACGGATGGGCTTGGAGACTTTTCCTCGTTCTGAACTAACTGAAAAAGTCGGATACCTTTTAGCAGCACTTACACACAGTATCACTTAAATAATCTTTTTTTTCACTCTAAATTTCAAACCCGCGTATGCACCGCAGCAGTATTTAAAAGGCGATGGAATAGAAGCGTACCGGGTGTGTTGCATTCGAGTTTCTAAAGTGATTGGCGAATTTCTTAGCAGCTGAAATGACATCTCCAATCTTCTCCAAGCGTAATATCCGCATCCCAACGGCAATGCATTTTTCGAAGCGGCAACGACGACAGGGATGCTTTTTACCTGACGTTTTTCCTCTTCCTATCGATGCCCACTCCAGACTGGTGTCACTTTAGTCACTATTTTCGTTATGACTTGCAACTTATGGGAAGATCGATAGATCAAACTTGCGCTTTGCAGAGAAAGATAGGGAAAAAATTAAACACCTTTGTGTTTCCTTGCAATAAAGTGCATTTGCTACAATTGTCCTTTTCTTTCATTAATTTACAACTAACCTCTCGTTAGGTCGCAGTTTCCTTTGCCCAGCTTGCAACAGCCGACGAATCCAATTCGAGTGTATCGATAGAAGAACATTGCGCAGGCTTGGCAGGAATAGACACCGAGGTGAACACCGCTCGAGGATATACCACACACTTGACATGGCGGAGATGTGTTCATATCGCCTTCCATCCAGAATTTCTGAATGTCAAGCAATACCAGGCAACGAGTGAAAGGAACAGAGAATGAGAATGATGAATACAATGAAAGGTCCGCTATCTCCTTGTCTCTCCTCCTCTCGCCACTCTCGATTATTCCGTGCCTTCGATGGTGAGTGCGACACCGTCATCGAAGTGTTAGTCAGGCACGTCTTCCTCACAGATGACTGTCCGTTTCTCAGCATCATCTGAAACAGGAGGCATGAGAGAGAACATAAATTGCCGGGGTTATATTAGCATTCTTTTTTCAGCTTCGAATTCGACCTTTTCTCTTGGGAGTTCAAAATGAAATTGCACAACAAAAAGTGAAACATCATTTATGGCGATATACACGGTGGCATGATTGTAAAAATATGTTCATCTCAACCGGCGTGTCATAATGCGGTGCGCTTTCATCTGCAAGAGAGAGAGACAACCTTAGTCGACATTCATTTAATACGTGCGTGCAAGTTTCGCGAAAATAGGTCGCGAAAACAGGGCACACACTTTTGCATAGCGGTTAGATAGCCGCGATGGTGTGTGTACACGTGTACATTATTGTGCCGTCATTCTTCTGCCTGTACACAACATCGCAGGCTTATCTTTTGCTTGAATGCGACATAAATACGTGGCGGCGATCTTGCAACCTCGCTATCGAAATCTTCATGGTATAACATTTAGAAAAATTTCTCCTGATTCTACAAATATCACTCTCGAACATCAATTTGTGTTTAGATGAGGACAGCAGTGATCCTCGTGGCTCTTGCGGCATCTGGGTTTGCTTCGTCGAGGTGTATAGTGGTTAAAACATTATTTGCTCTTATTACTGTAGCCAGGAGAAAGTCTAAAACTGATTCATTGCAGCTGCGGCCAGACGCCCGTCAATCCGGATCTTTCTCAGGAGCGCATATTGGGAGGAAAAACGGCCGTTCCGTACTCGTGGCCCTGGATGGTCGTCATATGCAAACCTGGATGGTATGGTATTGCATGTTAATCAACACTGAACTAGATACGTTGAGCTCCTTTAGAACGAAATATACATTTCAAAAAGTCACAATGTCTTCGAGCAATATGTATGTATGTAGAAGAAAACAATGATATTAAAAATCGCTATTTGGACACTACATTTGAGGTTGGCCCATTGGTAACTAGTTGTTTCGGAGACGTCGCTTCAATGATATCGATGTAACTGGAATCGCATCGTCGAAATGCATGTCTTATTTTGTCGGTTAACGGAAAACCGAATAGCCAACCCTTCTTGAAAGGTTCGGTAGCTGTGTGGAAGAATGCGGTGGCACCGTCATCGACAACAATTGGATAATGACAGCTGGTGACTGCGTTTACGGGGACCTGCTACCCAAGAGCCACAGGGTCAAGGCCGCCGTCTACAAGGAGGACTCCACGTGATCAGATATTTGTTTATTTCTTACTAACAAGCGAGCGCCATAAAATTCTTATATGCGCTGATTTTGAGAGTAATTTTCGGACTTGGTAACTGGAAAGCAGGATTCCATGAGGATCTGAGACGTATACAGTAAGTCTAGTCAAATTCAGGAACGAATCCGGTGAGCAGATCTCTAACGTCAAGTCCATCTATCTTCATCCGCTGTACTATGACTTAACCAACGCTTACGATATCGCGCTATTCGAGTTATCGACTCCACTCGAGTACTCCGACCACGTTCAGGTTCGATTTTTGTATTGGCAATAATAATTCATCATCATGATTTCACAGCCAATCTGCTTGCCGACTGACGATGCTGCCGTCATTGCCGTGCCCAATTCTGGCTACATCACGGGGTGGAGAACGACCTCTGCCGCCGTAGTAAAGTGTCTCGACCTGAGGTCAAGGACGAATCTCGACCTCAGGTCGCGATTTGCCCATTTTGTATGGAAGTTCGGGTCTGAGGTGA
>JACMIG010004436.1:0-10262 GCA_014805385.1 Levipalatum texanum
CTTGTCGTTCTTGGCAATCTTCGGCTGCAGGAATGCGTAGCAGCATACAGACAACATGTCGTTGTATCTGCAAAGAGGCCAACATAAACTTCCGCTTTACCAAACCGTGTAGGTAATCGATTAAAAATGATTTTAGATTATGGACCAATCAATACCCACCTTCCCATGCCAAGTAGGCTTTCGATGAGCTTGAGCGAGTAGTCATGCAGCGTGGACGGATCCATTCCACCGCCGAACTCCCCGCTTCTGAAAACGAGGAAAAAAATATTTCTTCCAGTCATTATGAGCTCTTACCTGCTTTGCTCGACGTACGCAACCGCACCCAGTCGTTTGACGAACTTTTCCAGTGGAGTATTCTGAATTGCGAGTAGAGCTGCCTGTCGGAGTGTCGTGCACAATGCGGCGACTGAAAAAGGTGATTATTGATTTATTGATTCATTTAAGAATCAGTTTTAACAGCGATTACCTGAATTAGCTCTCGAAACGCGTTTCTTCTTCGTGACCACTTCGGGATTACGATGGATGACGTAGAAATACGGAGTAAGCAACATGCGAGCCGTTCTAGAAAAAAAAACGAAATCTTCATTTTAGAGGGAACTGAAACCACCTCGAATATACAAACAAAAACCATACGAAAGTTCTTTACGACCACCAGCGAAAATTCGAGTCTTTCATGTTTTCTACATTGCTATTATGGCTTTTTATACACACCGTATAAACTGCTCGGACTGCTTCCTGACGAAAAGGAACTCGGCTTGGCGCAGGAGAAGACGTTCATCCTGAACAATTACAATTAATAAAGCGGCTTTAGTACGAGCCCCTACCGGCAGATTACTGCATCCTTCAAGATCATAATCGCGTAGCGTCTCCAGTGCTTGTTCTTCCATTCCCGCTTTTGCCTGAACAAAAATCAGATTATCGATCGATTGTTTTCAAATCGATACCTGCAGTCCGGATAGGTTGATGCGCGCGTCAACGTGACTTGGGTTCAGCTGCAATTTATGATTTTCGTAATTGGAAATCCCGGCTTTTTCACCGCCAACTTTCCATACAATGTTTTTCAGAAGAAAAAAAATTACAAACCTTCAGGACATACTCAAAGATCTCCATAGCCATTGGCGCTTCTTTTAGAGCCTGTAATTACAATAATTAAATAATTCCAGTCATTCCCACCGAAAGAGTGTTTCCGTAGACGAACCATAGCGCCGGGTCTTTGGATACCGATTCAATATTCTCCACGGCCTCACAGTACCGGCGGCACTCCAGATAAAGCTGTAAAAATGGGTATTTTTAAAATATTAATTTAAAATGTTTAAAAATATTTAGAAATGTCATGAATGAAACGAAAACACCCACGTCAACGCTGTACAGTGCACGGGCTATGTCGATTATAGTGGATCCCATCGACGGATCGCTGAGGGAACGACTGAGAAAGCATTGGAGAAGCCTCTGAAAATGTTTTTGTTGAAAATTGTATAACGTTTTTTTTTCGACTATTAGAATAACAACGAAATTGAACGAAATATGGATATTTAAGTGTTCAATAAATATAAAATTGACCTTGTTGGTCTCGCGATGGCCTGGGAGATAAATAAGACATGTCAGTAGCTGAAAAAAAACAATCAGATGACGAGCATAGGAGGCTCTTACCTTTGCCAGCATATTCGTGCTGAAGGAATCATCAAGGACAAAACGTGAATCGGCAGGAAGCGGAAATGGAGCGACGTCGTAGCTCGTTTGGTCAACTTTAATCTGTAAAGAAACAAAATATATCGATTAATAAAATCAATAAATCAATCGATAAAATCATTAATCCCCCATACTTCGAGGCAGTCGTTGCCGTGGGCGTCGACGACGCGGATTGCTGGATGACACAATGCGATAATGGAAATCGCCGCCTCGCGGTATTTCAACTTCCCGATCCACATGGCTGGAAATATGAATGAATTTTGTGAAGCGTAGAGTAATCTTAATGGAAAACCAATATAACAACCGATCAATACAGCACAAAAGTGATGAACGTACAGACAAGTGTATCGTGCTGCGTCGAAGCCGGCTCTCCAAAATGACGCGCAGCCCGCAGTACATATGTTTCCAGTGCTGCCACCGCCTTCTCCTCGTCGTTGATTTCAATGTAGTACTCAGCAACCTGTGACAGGGTAGGAATGAAGGTATCCGAGAAAAAATTTATTACATGCTTGATCAGTTCTCGAAAAACATCGAACTCGATTCCCTGCCCCCGAAAGTCCACCATTTGCGCCGCCTGAAAATGGAATAAGGCTACATTTCATCTAATCTTTCAAACCTGCTGTCGCAGCTTCATGGCCACTGGGCGTTGGCCCAACAAATCCAGCATGGTAAGCCGCTTCTCGTAGTGGGACCAAACGGTGTTCTCCTCTCGAATAGCTGCAAATTCCCCAATGATAAATGTAACTATTGGAAATAGGAATACCTCGTGCGTAGGCTGCGCTGGCCATCTCGTAACAGCTGTATTTTTCAGCAAGATCACCGAGACGCGTCCATTCACCGGCAGGGGTTCTGACATAAAACAAGTTTAGATTTTTAAAAAAATAAAGTTTTCTCGTTTTACGATACTTCTCGCCTCGAAAATTTATCTATGGACCCCGGTTATATTGTTCGGAATAACCGGTAGGTAAACGGAGAAACAAACTTGTAGTCCAGGTACGAAGCCAGCAAGCCGTATTGAAGGCTCTTCTCGTTCTCGCCCATTTCAGCATAGACGTCGGAAACCTGGAATGTGTTTCACCATGAAAATATGATCAGAACTTTCTTGGAAGATGAAGTCGAAAACAAGATTCAAATTATTTTGAAAAAGCAAAATGGAATCCACTCACCAGCCGGTAGGCATCAGCGTTGCGGGGCTCTTGTCTGATGACCTGAAATTTTAGAACTCGCGTAATCAGAACAAACAAATTACGCGTAATCAGTACAAACAAATTAGCTCTTGCGACAATTGGCATTTCCAAATGAGCATCAATCGAAAGGAATAAATAAATACCTCCATCAGCATCCCCAGTGCTTCATCCGTGTTTCCCTGGGCTTGCATGAGGTTAGCTTGTCCGAGAAGAGCATCGAGGGTCTAAATACCGAACATGACAACCGAAAGCTCCCAATCCCAATTACGTGATAAATATTATTATTTTAAAAAAACCTAAATTAACGCACTTTGTTCAATTTCCGTGGCTGCCGCTGGGTAGAGCTTGATATCGCCATCTGAAAGAATTTAATGTTTCGTTTTTTCACTATGCTTTTCCATAAAGGCATCGCGTGATATAGAGTGGAGAGTGAGGGTGTGTTGATTTTGTAATCATTTAGTTCTCACTTGCGGAGTAGCGCTCTCCTCGTACTCCATTGGCTGCTCCATAGTATGGATATCAGTCGGTGCGTACGCATTTTCGTCCATTACCTACAACATCGATTTCCGGAAATAATTTAAATTACGTTAAATTAAAAATGATGATAGCGCGAATAAATTTAGACCTCCTTCATGATGCGGGCAAGGTCGGGCGGTAAACCACTACTGCTGGAATTTCCGAAGCCATGGTTCGATTTATGCATCTGTAACTCGTGATTTCTGAGTCTCCCACAGGAAAACTAACTTTGCCGTTGACGTCTTCGAGCATCGAATCATCTACCATCTCCAAGTCGTCATCGTAATATTCTTCCTAAATAAAAATGATTTTATTTCATGACATATTTGAAATCGGCACTGAACGTACATCTTCGGAGCCTTCGTGTGCAGTCCGCGGCTGAACGCCGTCTTCGTTTCTGCCCTGTTCCTCTTCGAGTGATATTCCGCCTGTAAAAAGTTTTGGGTTCGCGGAGAATTACGGGTCCAACTAAAAGTGAAAAGAAACAATCGAACACTTACCCGCTTGCTGCATGAATTCATCGTAGCCGATTTCGTTACGCATGAAGCGAGTAAATGCGGCTTCATAAGCAGCATCACGGCCACCTGAAATACTCTATGTAAATATACTGCTAATCCAGACAAGCATTAATGCTTATTAGAAAATAAGTAGTATTTTACCTCCTGCTCCGGAAACGGAAGGGCCGGGGGCATCGTCGCCTGGAAATATAATATTATATTTCCGTGCTGCTAAAAAAAGGGAAAAACGAAACACCCGAATTTAAGCGAATACCGTCGAGGTAGTCGTCAATGTTGATGCCCGCTATTTGTCCGTCGAATGCGTCTGCAATATTGTATCATCATACGAGAAAGGTTGACTAGTAATTGTTAAATAATCAAAATTTGACATACCAGACCCACTTTCTGACTCCATGTCTTGAAAAGTAGCGTGATCGGAGCTCTACACCTAGAGGGGCTACTTTTAGTGAGAAATGTGACGAATAGAACAAAGGACTCGCCGAGTTGATAGGGGATCCCGAAAAAATGTTACAAAAAACGCCCAGGCCTGGGCCCAGGCACGACAAAGTTCAATATCTAAGTTACAGTATGCCTCAACATTTTTTTCATTTTTCGATCCCCCGTATAAACGCCGGAACTCGTAAAAATATTGCGTAGTCAAAAATTCATTTCAATTCGATTGGGCTCCTAAAATATCAAAACGTTAAATTATATTTTCTGTCAAAAATTCATGGCTGCCCAGGGGCGCTCTGATCGCCTAGGGACAGCAGGGGTAGATATGTTTCAATTGCCCCTAATTTGAGGGGAATTTGCTTTCGACAATAACAATAATTTAAAACTGGTCCATAAAGCTCCGCTTTCGGCATTATTTCAGTCATTTCAGCCCCACTTTTATTTTATACTGCGCTGCGTTGCCGCGGTCAGAGCACATACAGCAGCGCGTGCTCTGCGTCTCTGACCCGCGATTTAAATTGAGAAATTTTGCTCTGGTCGTGTTTATCGTTATTGCTCTTTGCACTTGTATATTTGTTCTGTTTAGATCTCGTTTTAATGCAGACGTTGTCATAGCTGGTGCCGCTACGCGTACAACATGGTGAGCGTCGAAAGTTGGTCATTAATTGAAGACTGAAATCTTGGCGTCGTTTTCGAGAAAATGCTTCGCAACACGTGATGTAGGAGAAAATCATTAAAATAAAAGGATTATCTCGCAAATGTGTATCATGAAGCGATGTAGAGCAAGGACAACTAGGCGTCATCCCATTTCTGCACAATGGGTTGATGCCGGTTTGCCCCCCTTGCTCTATCGGCCTTGATACGCAGGTGCGAGATGATCGCTTTTGTCGGAATACATCTTTCGCGCCTTTGAATTCTCCGCTATGTAATGTTTGTATCGTTCAGGCGGAATGGAATCGAAGTCCACTGCTTCTCGCCGTCGGCATGGAGGTTTGTGTTTACCAACGTGCGAAAATTGTTCAGGCACAATTCAAACTGCAACCTAAAAGGCAAGTTCAAAAAATTTTTACTTCTTGCTTTACAGGTCTCAGCCAAATTCGGCGGATCATTCTGCGAGGCGAAAATCAAGAAAGTGGATCGAAACTTCAAGATCAGGGTTAGGAACAACAAAGCGAAAACTGAAATACCTCTCCTTCAACAGGTTGCTCTTCAAGATTCTCCGCGGACAACGGTCGACTTGGATCATAAGGACGTGGAGTATGGCGCAGAACCAGTGATAAATTCTCTAGTCACAGCTGTTCACGTAAGTGAAATTATTTTATCGATGGGATTTATCGAAATATCTTTTCAAAAAAATAATAAAAGGTTATCATCTAACCTTCAGGACGGACGACAAGTACGCGCCATTCTGAAGGCGATAAAAGATTCGTGTAAATACCACGTCGGTACGTTGCTTGCTTAGATTTCATCAACATGACGGCGAGTGTATGCTATCGACTTCTTTCCTTTCAGTATTCAGCGACGGGGACGAATTGGTGGTCTCCAGATCGGCGGTCAGTTTCCCATTCGCAAAACATTTGTTCACATCTCCATCAATTTAGTGCGTCGTAAAATCGCAGAAACATTTCGACGATGCGTTCAACCTCAACAACTCGCCACTGGTCAATCCTGAGAAGGACACGTTTCTGGCCCCACAAGATCCCATTTCAAGGCAAGCTGTCGCATAAATATTAAAGCACGTGTAAAAGAAAATATCCGAGTTTTTGCAGCAAGCGTCGCAAGGGCCGAGAGTCGACTGTAGATCGTGATCATTTCGCCTCCCCGGACAGGTATGTTTCCGTTTCCATAATTTTTTTTGAAGTTTTGACTTTTTTTTGCACATTCTGAACGCACCGAATCCACAACCACACCGGACATGATCTAGCACATTATCGACAATTTAAGCAATTATTTGACTGAGCCAACTCGAAGCGAATGTAACGGGCTGCCTCACAAGTTCGGCATTTTTCTTTGCCGTTAAAACTAAAAAGCTTTATCACAAAACAAACGAAGGTACACGACGCCCTAAGAGCTTGACATGCTACCTGAATTGATCCCTGACTTGGTTGATGTCGTGCCACAAATTTCCACCCTCCACCCGAATGAACAACCCCCGCATGCCTTTTTGGGGGGAGGACAATGTTGCAGGCGTGGACGGCCCGCCTTTGGTCGCGAGGGCTCCGTGGCTGCATTCGAATGGAGGAACATGGGGATGGATGCGCCGAGGTCTCTGCGAGCGCCCCATTTACCGAAATCTGCTGTCGATCGGTCGTTTCGGGCTTCATCCGTTAGGTACTGTGCATCCCTCCGCATTGAATCCATAATTCCTCCCCCCCCAATATTTCTTAATCATTGCATGCCGTTGTGTTGTGTGGCGATGTGTTCCTCTGGTTTCAGGCAGAAAATTGAATCGGTTTTCCTAGAACTTGGAACAAAATTACGGTTCAACTCTCTTCGTCAGGCCCCATGGAGATTCTCCGAAAGGAGGAAGCACTCCCTCGAGGTCGGACAGGAGCATGTCGGTGGTTTCACGAGGAGCACGAGGATCGTCTGTCGTGTCCGTCAGGGGAGCAGGGTTAGTATTCCGTTTATTTGAAAATATATTTCTTTTTATTCTCAGACCGCGAGGAAAGCGACCGGCAGCGACAAGTTCCGATGGCGAGGGTTCTGGAGACGAAGAGGCACCGGGGCCCAGGTATTGGTTTGCACCACGGAACTTGTAAATCGTTCCGCGCACACACTATCGTTAGCGGCTCCTGCCTGCAAAAAATACGAGCACATCGAGTTTGTTTGCGCGCGCTTTATAGAGGCGTGTTTTCGATGCGCTCTAAGTTTTAGTGCGCAGGTAGGAACCGCTAACGACTGTGTGCGCGGAACGATTTACAAGTTCTGTGGTGCGAACCAATATTGTTACCGCCCAAACCAATGTGATGATGCCACTTACAGCGATCGACGTGGCCGAGCGTCCAGTGTCAGACCTCCAAAGAAGGCTAAGGTCGAAAAAGAAAAGTAAGAACTTATAACCAGTGTTCGCAGCGGTAAGAGAATTTAGGGAAGAGAACGATGATGATGACGATTCGGTTCTATTCGATTCATACCTTCTCACCGAACGTCCGGTATGTCCAACACCGCCTAAAACCACAAGGATGGTATTGTCGGCGGAATAAACATTCCGGACTGTACGCTCATCACCCAGCGATCTTTCTCCACTGTTCTTTCGTTTCTCTAACCGCCAGACAACGAGAGAGCAGTGGAGAGAGATCGCAGGGCGATGAGCGTACCAGTCCTGTACGTTTATTCCGCCGACGATATATGAGCAGAATTCGGGTGGTTTCGCTGATCGCAACGTTGCTCTTATTCTTCTTTCCTTCATAATCGAACTACAGGGACTCGCTATTCCCATCGTCGCTTTCCGCGGTAACCCGCCCAAGCGTTCGACACCGTGGCACTGCGCACTAACATGTACAACGCAGGCCGCTAAGGTTAGCCCAGGCACCTTGAACTGGAGAAACCGGAGAACTAACTTTATTGCCCTAGAACACAGAATAATGCCTCACAGATCTACCAACCGGCGTCGGAGGAACTACCGGGCATTCACAAGGGATCAATTGTCTGCAGGGACGTTATGGATGGCAAATAGTATGTTTTTAACGATGGTGATCATAAATAACCAGTCGGAGTCGGCACCGCTTCGCGGCGCCGACTCCGACTGCATACACCTCAAACTTGGGTATTAAACCGGTGACGTCACAGGTGTGAGGGGGCGGAGCGATTGTGCAATCGCACCTCAAACTTGGGTAATTAAACCGGGTGACGTCACAGGTGTAACAAACACACACACACACGATTATGAAGGTAATGAATAATATCATCTCTTCAGCCTCGTCTTCCATCAACGTTCATGCATGCTGTACAAGGATTTCAAGTACTTCATGAAGGACTATCCTAATGGAAATAAGTAAAATTTTTGCAATACAATGGGTATGATTATCACTCTTCTTTCAGAGCCGGTGCTCGGAAGCTCGACAAGTATCTGACGCTGAAGGAAGGAGTCTTCTTGGATGGATGGACGCATCGCGAGATTCATGCCGACAAAATTACGACTGCAGAAAAAGCGGAGCTCGATGAGCGCGCTGAGCGAGAGGAGGTAAGCTATTGTGCAGCGCCAGAGAACTTGTAAATCTCGTTCCGCGAATCGAACATTTCGGCCTCTCATATCTCAGCGCTAATGAGGAATATCTGGCCGATTTCTTCCATATTTCGGTTGGAATCCATGGCCAAGTAGCATGCCAAATTTCAGCCTCAGATTCCTTTTCTTCTCGAAGATACAAAGAGAGCTGTCTTCTAAACAGCACAAGTCTTTTACAAGTTCTCTGGCGCGGCACAATAACCTCTTTGATTTGGAAACGAACAACTTTGTTAGACGCAACGAAAGAAGTCGGATGCTCCGTCGCCCTCAATTCCGTTAAAAAAGAAGAAGAAGGATGAACAAGAGCTACCTGCTAGCGCCAGGAAATCAAGCGCAGCGGAAGAGACGAAAAATACAGCGACTGCAGCTGCGGTAGAGAAGATCGCTGAGAGCGTAGCCGCTGTGAGTTCCAGAAAAGGGTAAATGGGGTTGTAATCTAAAAAAAATAACCGACCCGATGCTTACTAAAGTCATCCAGGAAGAGGATAATAGATATGACTTTCAGGAAACCGATCGCGAAAGGTTGAAGAAGCTGCAGCGAGCGGAGGAGTTGAAAGGAAGGTATGTCAACCGGTTCTGATATTGTCGAAAGCCCAAAGACCAACGCTGATGATTTGGGGGACCGTACTATAGATCCAATCCTTCTGTAGCATCTAGAAAGAGAAGAAACAAATGAGATTGACTGCAGCAAGGATCGGATCTCCGGCTGGAAATTGTCGATGCATCGAAAATCGATAACCCAACCATACTATTGTCCGGTATTATAGTGATGAGGGAACTACCTTCGCGGTAAGCAGCGTGTGATCTATCTTCTGCCGCAGACGGTAGATCACTACGCTACTTACCGCGAAGGTAGTTCGCGCGTCGCCTCCGCATCATTATAATACCGGACAATAGGCAGAGAGATGTACATTTGATACACCCCTTTACAGGGAAGATAAGGAGAAGACGGACACTGCGCCGACAATCCCAGAGTACGATAATTATTTTGTTGAATGGGTAGAAAAGGGTGTATAATTATCTTTATATACAGCAAACTACCCCCAAATGTACGTCCGAGAAATCAGGCGCACTCCTTTCAAAAAGTCTCGCAAAAATCGGTTTTCTTGGGCGTGCGCGCGAACCGGCACCTTTTGGGGGGCGAGCAGCGACTATAGGTACAGTTTTCGACGGCGTATCCGATGCACATGGAGGGGATTGAACTGGAGCTCTTTGGAGCCCTCAAAATGGGCACCAAAAGTGCCGGAACATCGAGGCAATCGGGAAGAATTCCCAGACATACGTGTCTGGAGAGTCGAGTCTCGTCTCATTCCTTAGTCTTTTGGTTGTGGCGAGACAGTCGCCTTTTCTCCGCCTCTCGTCTTCTTCTACTACTTCCCCTCCATTGCTTCTTCGACGGCAACTACGACTACACCAGGGAGTTCGGGCTACCATGGGTACCCGGAATTCAAGGCTACCGAGTGGACTGACTTCATGTTTCTACCGTAATCCAGAATAATGGTTGCGTACACGCAGGATATTTTCGAGGGCGCGAAGCGCCCGAGCATCTAGCGCAGCAAAAAATCATTATTCCCCTAGGGTCTGCATTTTGCCAGCGATAACATTTGCCCTAAATCCGATCGCAAGCTGATTTGATGTTTCTAACGTAATCCAGAACAATGTTTGCGTGCACGCAGGATATTTTCGAGGGCG
>JACMIG010004439.1:0-10257 GCA_014805385.1 Levipalatum texanum
TTTTTCACCGATTTTTGACCATGATACCCCCATCATGGGTCGAATGTTGGACAGGGAGGTGTTACTGATGACCCCCCACTTTTATGTGGGGAATCTGTTAGGAAGGTCCAAAAAATAAAATATCCGCTTTTACCCCATAACTAGGTGGCACTGGCTGCCACCTACAATTAAACAAAAGTTGAAAAATCAGTTTTTTCCACTTTCATAAAAATACCGCAAGTGTACGTCCGAAAAATCATGACTACTTTTATCAGCTCGACATGAGGGTTCACCTGGAAAAATATCAGAAAATACTTTTTCCATATATTCGAGAAAAAAATGATCGAATATTTTGCACATATTGCCCTGGAATTCTGATACTATAACCCCCTATGGTACATTTTGGGGCAATTTTTGGAGAACTCGTTGTCAGCTTTCTAATGAACATAAAATCTCCCAAATTGGTCAAAGGGTTGTTGAGTTATGTGCAAAAATAGGTTTAGACTTCATTTTTTAGCGAAAAGTACAGTGTCTTCGAGCAAGCACAGCTACGACACCCGTGGTCGAAATTGGCCACTCTAAATTTTTTCATCTTTCCTACACCTGACGTAACTCTAACCAGAATATGAGCCCCAGCGTATAAGAAAAGTTGGCCAGTGCCGCGCACTGATCGATCCTACGCGGACGGACTCATATGGTTTGGTTAAGACGCGTTTTTTGTAAAAATCGAGCAAAAGGGGAACTGTCTGGACAAGGTGGTACAACCAATGGTCCTGGGGGGAGTGGTTTTGCACATTGGTGTGTCCCGAGGGCCTAATTACCAAAACATATTTGGTTTGGCCAAAAGTCGATCATAGAATATTCTAGAACAAAAGTGTTAGCAAAATTCGATATTCCATATTATTTGACCCATTGACCTCCGAAAGGATTTTAAATTTTTTTACGTTATCGTCCTCGGGGGCATCTTATTTTCATATTTGGTCCAAGAAAAATCGGTTATGGGCTCTTATTATGGCGTTCTGTAAAAGTGCTTATACAGTTTTTAATGTTTTTCTCGAAAACTTTCCCTAGCGGGACCTCTGATTTTATATGCAAAATGAACGCTGACGTCTCCTGGTGCTAACATAAAAATATAAAAAAATAAAAAAATTACAGTTTTTTATAAAGTGCAAATGAGTGTTCAAAAACCTCGATTTTATCGAGAAATTGATGTCAATACTCTCGTTGTATCTTTTCAACACGTGGATTTGAAATATTCTAAATATATATAAGTTGCTTCTATTTAACCCACCTACGATGCCCCCGAGAACGAAAACGTAAAAAAAAAATTAAAATCCTTTCGGAGGTCAATGGGTCAAATAATATGGAATATCGAATTTTGCTAACACTTTTTGCTCTAGAATATTCTATGATCGACTTTTGGCCAAACCAAATATGTTTTGGTAATTTGGCCCTCGGGACACACCAATGTGCAACACCACTCCCCCTAGGACCATTGGTTGTACCACCTTGTCCGATCATGCTCGAATGTTACAGTGAACGCGTCTTAAACATAGCCAACGATAGACTGCTCTAAAAGAGAGACATTCAACTCCACAGTTGCATTCAATGCGGTCCATCTCGACGTAGATTCAGAAAAGATTGTTAGGGATCGACTGGGATATAGGGCGGATATCCTCATTTTCGAACATCATTCAGCATGCTTCGGATCGCCATTCTGCTTGCCACGCTTGCTTCGGGTATGGATAAGGACATAGTTTTCTACTATCGCTCAAAAAAGTAAAATGCTTCCTGCTAGCTGCCTGATTGTGAGAAACATGTTGTGGGAGGCTGTTCTTTTTGGACACTTGGTTCGAGGTCCATAGTACCCTCTGGATCAAGTTTATGAATGGAGAGGTGGGTAGAACATTTGTTTTCTCCGCTAAATTGACATACTTTGGTATCGGTTTATCTCTTTCCGCCGGCAATATCTCTCTGGGTGATCTTTTCAAATTCCACTCTATCCTTGCAGTTTCCCTTGCCGCCTGCCGCTCCGGAATTCCCGAAGCAGAAATCAAAGGCTTCCTCGATGGACACAACACTCTGAGGTTCTCTTTTTTAAACACATCGAATTTAGTTAATTACATATTTTATTCAGGCAGCAAATTTCCAAGGGAATTTTCGTCGCCAAGGATCGGAAGATGCCGGCGGCCTAGACTCCGATTCCGAATATGGTGAAATATCCTACAAAAGTACTCACTACCTACGGGAAAACCCACGTGTAATTTAATAATTGATCGAGTGATCTCACTATCGCCCATTGAGCAAACCGTTAACTATTTCCCTAAAATCGTGACTGGATTCGCATTTTATAGACCATTCCAAATGCGACAAAATTACTTGGCATTCCGCAATTGTTTCTTACGCAGTTCGACGAAGCATTTCCAGCTCTTTCCAATGCGGCTAATCTCAATGTTATGTATTAAATCCCCTAAAGACTATACTTTCAGGCTTGGAACTGCACTATTGCCGAAAACGCCCAAAAGCACAGCGATGGCTGCGTGTTCAAGCACTCAGCTGGAGCTTCGCGTCCCGGACTCGGCGAGAACCTCTATACCTTCTCTGCGTCGTACAAGGTTCATATCGATTGATTTATCGATTTATTGAGTTTCTAAAACCAAACAAAATTATTGAGGTCTCCATCAACAACATGGGAAACCGATCGTCGAGTAGTTGGTCGAGCGAGTTCCAAAAGTATGGATGGGCCGATGGACCGCTCTTCACCGGCTCAGGAGGCATCGGACATGCAACACAGGCAAGAATGGAATTATTGATTTTATTGATTGTATTGATTGTATGAATTATTAAGATGGCCTGGGCAAAGTCGACGCAGCTCGGATGTGGAACTCTCTACCTGTGGAAGCGAAGGCAAGAAGATCATCGTGGCTTGCCAGTATGGACCGAGGTACACTAATGTCATTTACTTCTGCATATATTGGCGGGAACCCGAAGCGTTCTAATTCCCAGGATCGGACAAAACCAATGACGGGTTGCGTGTACCCTAGATTTAACTCTTCTAACTTCTTTTCATGGTCTAATGAATCACACGGGTTATGAAACGGAGCAGGATGAGGTAGATCAAATGCGCGCGCATTCCGTCATTGGTCTTGTCCGGGCGTGGGAATTAGAACTCCTCCGGTTCTCAACAATAAGGGGGGTGCATAAAAATCAAAAAAGACGAGAGATTGTGCAATACCAGAGACGCAGAGTTTCTGCGTCTCTCGTATTGCACAATCTCTCGTCATTTTTGACTTTTTATGGCACCCTCTTATATTGTCTTAAAGGAGGGGTTCGGGGACCTTCTGAGTCTCCTACGATGTTCAGGTTGTAGAGCTTGAAAAATCCAATCGCATGGTGTATCTCACTAAGCATTTAGATGTTTCTATGGTGAGATAGAGCGTTTAGAACGCCGGGCCTGACGAACAGGGACGGCGCGAAATTCAAACTTCGAACCTGCCATTATATTGGCAGCTTGCCAAATCCTCAGATCTCGCATCCTGTGCACTATAATTTCTATCATTGTTATCTATCAGTGGTTTATTACTCAATTTGTTCCGTTGGCAAGCTGCCAAATTTCGACACTGAAGGTCTCCGAACCCCTCCTTTAAGAGGTGCGGGGAATATGAAAAGGGGGGACAAAATTCAAAATAAGACCAAAATCTTCTTCGAGACGTCGTTCCTGGACAATATCCCACTAACCTGCGTTGAGCCTGCCTGTTTGTACGCACGGTGGGAACAAATCGCATGTAGAGAGAAGAGAGTACAGACACAGAGAGTAATTATCTGCATATTTGATCAGACGAAACGACTTCTCATCTTCTCTCTCATTTGCCACCTTTTGACGACGTCTGCTCTGATTGACCGTCTCAAATGGCAATACATTGTTCCATTTTTGGACCTTTGTAACGTCCTATCTTTGGCCAGAAATGTCCAAATCGGTTCATTTTTTGTATGTAGCATCCTTGGGTGATTCTGAACCAAACGTAGTAAGCACTTTTTTGAAATTTGGTTTTATTTGACCACTTTACCCCGAGCTCGCACCTTCAAAGCGTTATACCTTTAGGCAGATAAATGCAAAAGAGCTCATGTTCGGAATAATACATCCTCGAGTGGTTCTTAAGAGAAACTAGGAAGCACTTTTTCCATTTTCATCCATATTAGAGCACTTTAGTAGTGCAATATGGACTTTGCTCTCAGACAAGACAGACGAGAGAGTGTTAGACGGGCGGAGAGCGCCAGACAACGAGAGAAACGAGACTCTTCTCTCTATGTCTACGTGTGGAAATCAGGCGACTGTTCCCACCGTGGTACGTGTTTAGTACCATTGGAGGGAGGGGGTTTAAAGTACCGTTGGTGCTCGAGTTTCGGCAAATTTTAGGTGTTTCAAAAATTCCAAAATTCCTCACAGTATCACATCCGTCAATAATATAAATTTAAAAATTTTAATAAGATTAATAATATTTCAGTGGCAACTGGCTGCGATCCAACGTGTACGATCCCAAGTAAAGTATTGTGTGCGGAAACTTGTGGAAAGGCTTCAATAAATGTGTCAAAATGTATGCTTTTTTGACACGCGGCATAAACGATCTGAGCGATTAGCATCGCTCGATGAAGTGTCGGTCTGCTTTCATTGGTGTTACTCCAGTCTACTTTCGTCTTGGAGGTTCCATAGATTTGATGGCAAGCACATCATTGACAATAATAAGTTATTATTTTGAGTTTGGCCTTGCGGTCTCATTTTTGGTTGGAATCAAAATTAGGCTGCGATTGTATGCGTTCGACGAAAACTTCATTGGGTGTGCGATGAGTCGTTCACAGACGTCTTTGAGTGCCTGCTCCGGATTGAGTGCTATACGCAGATAGACTGGCGAACAACGGTGTTTGAAATGTACCGATTTCTGGTTCGACGCGAAAAAATACACAAGCATACTTTTCGGACAGGATTCTTGTTTCCACCCCTTTTATAAAGTCACGAATGTGGATTGATTCAGGTCATGGTCAACACTATTTATGTTGCAGTATGAATCAGTTTCGAAATGGTTTTTATGAATTCTCAATTTTCTTCTTCACGTCCATTTCCGTTGGCCAGATAATCTCAACGGAAAACTGCAAAACTAACATGTTTTTCTCCAATGAATTTAATCAATCACCTTTATGATCACGACCCAATTATAAAAGTCGAACATCAAATTAACGTCTTTGCAAAAGTTCCTTTTCCGAAGATATTCTGTTCTCTGCAACACGCAAAACCATTTAATTATCAATTTAAAACTTACGCTGAGCGTGAATTTGCGACCTTCATAGTCACAAAATGAATGGTCCACAAAATCACCCATGATCGGTGGGTCAGGGTTATCTCCGGGTTCCGTAGCTATCTGTCAATAGATGTATTTAGGGAACTTACCAATAGTTAAATACCATAACATGTGTGCTATCCGCGATGATTCCGGTAAGAATGAATCTAAGGCGGGGACAGAAATCGCGAAAAATAAACTCCGGGATGCACTGTGTGACAATTTTAGATTCGAACGACAGGGATACGCGGTTTTTGTTCGCGTGCTCAGCTTCGAATATAAGAATCTCCTTGATAATAACCAAATTCGGAAATGGAGATTGGTAGGGACCTACAGTCCGATTTCGAATTGTTGTCATAAACTTTGGATGGCGATGATAATTCGTATCCAAAACGTCCCATTGCTCCCTGACTTGACGTTCGTAGACGTCTTTGAGCGATTGCTGGGGTGTATACTCCAAGATGGAAGAATAATTGATCGTGCGCCCTGTTTCCACCGCGTAGTTGTGTAGGGCGAGGCATGGAATACTGCACCCTGCCATGATGCAGACGTCTCGTGTTATCTCCAAGTTTAACTTGCGAAATTTCGCTGCCTACAAGGGATTTTTTGAGATGATGTGGAATATCCTTTGTAACAAATTTAAAAGCTCAAATTAATTAAAAGAAGTGACTGAAATTTCTTAACATTTTGCCAATCTACGAGAGTGCGTTATCCCAGACACCTACGTATTGAAATAGTTTTCATGTTGATATATTACTTATGGGCTAATAATGCGCTTCCATTTAGATTGGCATCGTGCCATTTCTTCTTTAAAGGATCTCTGCCACGAAGACTGTTTTTAAAATATCGTTTGAATTTTGCTCGGTCCCTGAATTTCAGGGAAATGACACAATTGTGTACTCGTTCGCCTGCGACCGTAACACAAAAGTGTACGACTATTTTACGGACGACACAATTGTGTACGGATTTGTTCCTGGGAAACACAATTGTGTCGTTTCCCTGAAATTCAGGGGTTCAAATTTCCGATTTTCAAGTTCGATTTAAAGCTTCAGAAATTGTTTTCTGAACTTTTCGTTATGTTTTTACGTCATCCACAATCGGTCCAAACCCATTCTTACCCACTCTCCCTAGGCTCATGATACGCGAATTTCACGGATAGGGTATTTTAAATCTAACCTATCTTACATGTTCATATTCTCTTGGATGAGCCTGCCAGTGCCACCACCGGTAGATCCTGAACGGCTGATTCCTATTCATGATGAACCTCCCATCGTAGTAATCCAAAGTAGTAAAAAAATTGAGTATGGATCTTAGTAAATCAGGCTATAGTGCACCTAAATGCGGCGCATTCCCACGGTACTTGAAAAATGCGACTCTTGATATACCCGCTGTTTGGTTATACTGGCAATCGCGTTCTTTAAAATCGTGTTCTCTTGCCGTCTGCTCGCTGGAGAGCGTTTCGCACCTAGGCGATTTTCTGCGTGCTTTATTTTCAGGGTAATTTCTAATATAATAAAAGCGAAATTCTTGAAAATACTCACCCATTCTATTCTGAATCCGGCGGAATATAAGCCATCACGAGCTGCCAGAGACGAGTGGGAAGAATTGAGGATAGAGCCAAGTTTTGGGTATAGTGGCCCGATTCTCTGTCGTCCGCCATGATGAATAATCGAAGTGAAATGTTGCGTTCAATTATGATCACTTGTTTCCCAAGACATTCCCAGCGGCACCGCCTCGCGAAGATCGGAGCAAAGATTGTTCGCGCTAGTTCGGAAAAGAAGGAGTAGGAGCAACATTCCAGATCACGATGATACGATGAGTACGAAAATCAGACAAGACCCAGGCCGAAGTGCATTGTGTCCTCAATTTCCACAGCTCTTTTACGGGCACGGAGCTTTGCGGAAAAACAGCAAAAACGTATATTTTACTAATAGTGGTAAATTTTCAGTGGCAAGATCCAACGTATACGATCCCAAGTGAAAGATTGTTTGCGGAAACTCGTGGAAAGGCATCAAGATATAAATGCGTTAACTTTGCATGCGAGTTTTAACAAATGCGACATAAACAGTCTGGTTGATTTTCATCGCTCGATGAAATGTCCGTCTGCTTTCGTTGGCAGTTGCTCCAGTCTACTTTCGTCTTGGACGATTATGTCGTCTCTCTCCAGAAGGCTTAGACTTTCCCCCATGCGACTTCTTCTACTTTTGGCTCTTGTCCTCGCCGTCGCCAGCGGAGTAGTCAGCATTTTTATACTTCTATTATAATCTACATAAGGGCGTCTGAGGCCCCCCCCCCCGCTTATTCGCCCATTGACGGGCGAAAATGAGCACTAACCTAAATACCTCAAAAAAACAGCGTGTAATTTAGTAGTGGGATGAGTTTCCGTATAATTAATACCACCCGCCAAACAATGCGAGAAAAGCCTTCCCAATTGCGAAGGAGCTTGAAACAGTTTTTTTTGTTATTTGTATTGCTGTTTCAGAACGTTTCATTCTACGACGAAGCTGCATTGAGGCAGATTGCGAACGAAACGCTCAGGTTTTCGACGTATTCGAAAAAATCGAAATTAAATTCGCTTAGGAATTTCTTCAAAGTCGGCTACTCCCTTGCGAGTTACGAACCAAAATGCAAGAATAGGACGGGTGCTGATCCAATTGTAAGGAGGTTTTCTCTATATTTACATATTTCTCGGGATTTTATGTTTGTTAACGAATACTAATACCGTATACCGTAATATGCAAATATGTATTTCCGCGATATTTATCGTATAAAAATACCGTATTCTTGAGGTATCCGTCGAACAAAATACCGTAATCTTTTATTGTTATATCTATTTGTTCATGTTGTAGATTGTACCGATTTACTTCAACTCTGGCAATAATGTCGAACTGCCATGCAAATTGTGCGAGTGGGCGCATGTTCTCAACGGTATAAATACGATTCAATTTTTTTAGCTTTTTAAGGTTAAAGAAATAAATATGTTTTTTAAATCTCAAATATCAGGACTACCCAAATCGTGGCGCCATATTCGGCTGCACAATGTGCTCGAATTTCTCGCAAGCCCGAAGGTATAAATTTTTGGTTAATTTTGAAAATGTCTACTTTGAATACAACATTGCGTTTTTGGTTAGATTAAAAATACCTGTGCGTGAAATTCGCGTATCATGAGCCTAGGGGGAGCGGCGCTCCTCTAGGCTCATGATACGCTAATTTCACGATAGGTATTTTTTAATCTAACCTATCTTATATTTCCAGGAAAACTTATTTTTCAATACAATTTTGCTTATTTAAGGAAGTTCATATAATATTTCCAGGACTACCTGATTACATATGGAATGGAGGGCTCTGAGGATGTGACTAAAATTCAAGGTCTCGAACGTTCCTTGACGAGGGAAGGAGGCGGATTTCACAGGTATGAAACATTTAGGGTTGGAAGCATCCATCTTCAAATGTCTGGTAGCTCAGCATTTGTATGGTGTGTCATAGAAGCGGGACTATACAAATGGATAAATGCCAGGCATTTGAGGACGGATTCTGCCCCAACCCTAGAAAGATTAAATATGTATAACCTGCCTGAAAATAAATGGTTGCAAAGTCGCGCACAGAACGCGCAATCAAGCCCGCGACCGTAGCCCCGTCTCCGACCTAAACTACGGTCGCAGGCTAAATCGCGCGTTCTGTGCGCGACTTTACAACCATTTATTTTCAGGCTGGCTTTCCTAGAATATTTATTCATGTTTCTAGACGAGCATTATAAATTCTAATAAAATAAGGCCATTCAGGCAGGAACAATTCGTCAAACAAGAATTCATCAACAATTCTCCGAAGCCGGAGAATATTGGAATTCACAGCTTTATCCAGTCCGACAGGCGGTTGTACATAAAATCGGTAATATTTACATTCGTCATTTTTAATTATAATAATGCTTTACAGGCCATGGCAGAGTCGTCCGGAATATACTTTTGCTACGATCAGCAGTCGAAAATGGCCAATACAAAGGTGCCAATTTAAAGAAGGGATAGGAGGAACTTTCGTTATTACGGTCATTATGGAAATTCCGACCAGGCACAGGCCAAAGTGCATTTTGTCCCCAATTGCCCCAATGCAAATGTGGTTCCTCCTACTCCATCTTTAAAGGAGAACAATGTATCTATGATATGTTTATTTCAGATTTTCTTCTTTTTGAATGCCATGACGCCGTTGGTTTATTCGAGTGTTTCCGCCGATCCTCCGTATTCCAGCAACTGGGGTAGTACGTCTCTTTTTACATACAAGAAACCGCCGAATAAAAAACTAAAAAGGTATATTTCGCGCACACTTGTATGGGGTCCGCTGAATAGATTTTTTTTCTTTTCCACGGTTTCCAGTCAAATTGCGCGTTCTGTGCGCGTCATCTACTTTTTTTAGTTTTTTTCCGGCAGCCTCTTATTTAATTAAACAATTGTCAATTTAGCCGGAGATTGGCACGCAGCTGCGGATGGAGTGTGAGTTAACGAAAATGCATAAGCCGGGGTTCAGATAAAAATTTCGGTGTAGTAAATTTCTCCCGCCCTGTAAAATGCACTCCTTGCGTGTACATCCACGCAAGGAGTGCATGAACCCCCGTTATATGTATTTTTGTCAATGTCCACTTCATTGATCCGACATCTCAATTTCAATCGATGTTCCTTACTTATTTGTAGAAAGTACGACGGGAAAAATGAAATCGAACCCAAATGCACAGAAACTCCTACCACTAAAAATGCTGTACGTTCGTCCTTTCAATTCATCGCACTTTGTAGAGAACCCGAACCGTTCTAATTCCCACGCCCGGATATCCCCAATGGCCGACTGCGCTCGCTTTTGATCTACCCCTGGAGTCCCTTTCACCGTCGATTGAATCACATGGGTCATGAAACGGGGTTCGATGAGGAAGATCAAAAGCGCGCGCAGTCCGTCATTGGCA
>JACMIG010004440.1:0-10257 GCA_014805385.1 Levipalatum texanum
CTCGCTGGCCCTGACCTTAGCGAAAATAAAAAAATTCTCGATCGCGCATAGCGCTCACAAAGGCTCTCGGCTCGCTCCGCTCGCCCGCCCTTCGGGCTAAGAATCAGGCATTTCCTATGAACAATCGGCAAAATTCTATCATAGTGGTGCAATTCGGTGAAATGGCATTTTGGGGAGCTAAACCACTTCAAAACATGTCAAATCACGTTAAAATTGCCTACATAATCTTGCGGAGTCACTTAGAGTCGATTGGTACCAAATTTGGCAATATTAGTGATATTTGGTGAATATTCGACGAAATACAGCATTTTGGCGCGAAAATACACTTCGAAACATGTCAAAACACGTTAAAATTGCTTCCATAATTCTTGCGGAGTCATTTAGAGTCGATTGTTATCAAATTTGGCAATATTAGTGATATTTGGTGAATATTCGACGAAATACAGCATATTGGCGCAAAAATACACTTCGAAACATGTCAAAACACGTTAAAATTGCTTCCATAATTCTTGCCAAGTCATTTAGTGTCGATTGGTACCAAATTCGATCACATTTGAGTGAATTAGCGCAAAATGAGCATTTTCCAGCCTTTTAAGCGATAAAGACACGTTCTAACATGTTAAAAAAATTTTTATTTTGCGTTATTATTATTTGCCACTTCATTTCAAGCCGAATGATGCCAAGATCGGTCGAATTCGGAGTTATTGGACAAAATTGCATCATTATTACACCTAAAAACACGTTCAAACATGTCAAAACACGTAAAAAATATTTTTAAAATTTTTGATACTTCATTCCAAGCCGATTGACACCGAAATCGGCCATATTTGGGCGATTTTGCACAGTCGGTACCTGAAAAGTGGTCTCGAACGGAATTTTAGGATTACGGTAATAGTTGGAATGAATTCGCCGTGGTCGATTTAGTGGGTAGGGGTTTGGACCGATTCTGTAGATACACTTTTGATCTGCAGCCGTAGACAGACGGACGAACGGACGGACGGACAGACAGACGTTACGTTGTGTTTGTATATAGGTAATTACAATAGCAAAAATATTTCGAGAATTGATGGGATGGATCAATACGGGGTTTTTAGGACTCTACAGCAGCGCCCTTCCGGCACACGTGATGTTCGCCAAAGACGGCGAATTCATGACCGGTAGCATGGTTGCGTCGTGGGGATACCCTCTCGGGTTGCGAGCAGAAATGACGCCCAAGGTTATTCGGATAAAGTGCATGAGGTAGACAACTCAAGGCCTACAAACCTGATAGCAGCAAGGAGTCCCAATTAGACCTTGCCGTTATTGATCGATTTTTCTAAAATGCAACTTTTCTCGACTTTTTGATTTTTACCCCCCACCCAAGAAACGAAGCAGATTTAAAAACCAAAAAAATCTGATTGTACATCAGCCTCATGGGATCATATACGGATGGTGGCAGGTCCGGGAAAAATTTCCTAAATTTCTGTCTGGAGCCCAAAGATTTTCACTCATTTTCTGTTAAATTCGATATTAAATGGCCAGTGCATCGACTCGTAGTAAACTGGGTGGCACAATTATTTACTTTACAATTAGAGGGTTGTTACTTTCCAACACGAACAAGTACGAAAATTGGTCATGTGACGATATTAGCTTTCCACTCTTCCACTGGGCGTAGTTCTACTTTGAGTTCACGGGCGCGAAGCGCCCGTTTCTCGTCCTACTTGTGGGCGCGAAGCGCCCATCCCCGTCTACTATAATGCGCGTATACTGAGTGCGTAACTAGCGGAGCGTAGCTCCGCTAGTTATTCAGTTTCCTTTCGTGCGTTTTCTTTCCTGCTTGTGTCTCGGTACTCTGGGAGTGATATCAAGTGGCGTCATTTTCTCACTGCGGGTGCTCACAAGCGTTGGGATAGCGTGTTATAAATGTGCAAAATCTATAACCTGACCTATAACAATTCCAAGCGCATAATCATTATTCAGCCCTATCCCATGGCCAATCACTACAATGCTTTGGAAATTGTCTCACGGAACAATAACGAAAAAGCGTGTCTTTTCATATACCATTCTCATGTATGGGGAAATTGCAAATTGATTCTGCGTTTTCAACGAATGTACGATTGATTTTCAACGTACGATAATAAGCAAGATACGATTCATTCCTTGATTTTCAAGCATTAACATCGCACTTCTCTAGACTCAACAGTCAAATCTTCGTACAACCAACGTTAGTGCACGAAGTTGATCGAAATATAAGCTCAAGTTCATTAGAGATTTGTTCTTCTACATGGATGGACTGACTGTAAACATTGCTTTCCACACTGCTCACTATGTCATTGGTTCTTTCGGTGCCATGGCTAATAGCCTTCTCATCTTTGCAATTCTCCGGCGAACGCCGCGAAACTTCGCCACTTACTCATTGATTCTCCTAAATAGCGCTGCATTCGACTTGATTGCTAATTTGGCCGACTTGTTTGTTATTCAAAGGTGAGTTTCAAGATCTCTATCCATATTATTATACGCCTCGAAAACTGGTTGACGAGTTTTAGTCAGTTTGAGACTGTCTCAAACTTTGCTCAAACGTTCTGATAGATGCCTTTAGAAGAGGTTTCACGGGATATCCTTTCGTTTCTGTCTAGAATGTGAAGTTTTCGAAATCGCGAGGCCAAAAACCCAAAAGTTGCATTTTAAGGGTATTTTGAGCACTTCGTGGGTGGTGGAATCGGAGTGAGAATGAAGTGCGTCAGCAGTGTTCGTTGGCGCACTTCGATATCGCTAAATCGAGCTCTCAGTTGTTATTCACCCTTGCCTAGCTCACCCAGACGACTCCATTAACCGGTATCAAAGTGCGCCAACCGAACACTGCTGACGCACTGCATTCTCACTCCGATTCCACCACCGACGAAGTACTCAAAACACCCTTATAATTCAACTTTTTGGGTTTTTGGCCTCGCGATTTCGAAAACTTCACATTCTAGACACAGAAACGAAAGGATTTCCCGTGAAACCGCTTCTAAAGGCATCTATCAAAACGTTTGAGAAAGTTTGAGACAGTCTCAAACTGTCTAAAACTCGTCAACAAGTTTTCGCGGCGTATCATACCCTCTTCACCCGTCCTGGCCTACGTTTCCGCTGGAATCTGCGGACGCATATCTCCTCGTGCTTGCTACCTTGGCTACTACGTCATGCTCCACACTCTCGTCCACTCTCTCCTCGTCCTCTGTCTGTCTTTTTGGTACCGGTAAGTCGATCCATTATTTTACTCGCATCAAATCGTGTAAGGTACATTGTCCTCGTGCGCCATTCACCGAGTAGAAGAGCACTCGGCATCATAGTCTTCCTCATTTACATCCCGACATTGTGTCAGATGGTTTGCCCAGTTGTCTTTTCCTAGTATTTATCAATAATCCACAGATCAGCTTCACCTTTGCTCAAGGAGACATCGAGCCCATTCGCACGCACATACTGCGAATATATCCCAATCTCAACTATGATTCGATCGTTCTCACCGGTAGACCTTCGACACAGTTCTTCCACTATTCAATCAGGAAATTCGTCGATGGCGGAATTTCTCACGGCGTACTCAATCGCATTCGTGTCCGTGACTCCAACACTGGCGTATATTTTTATTCTCGCGCGAAGAAAGGCAAGGCATAAGAAAATGGTACAGAAACCGTCCCTTTTGCCGGTTATGAGGAAGCTTTCTTCACTGGCCAATCAAATGAGTGCAAGGACTCGGGAGACTCATCGTCTCCTCATCCGTGCTCTCACCTTCCACGCCATCCTTCCCTCCCTCCTCGTCGTCGCCGCTGGATGCTTCTTCCTCATGTTCTTCGACATCTTCCACCATCCCGCTCTTGAAAATGCCGTATTCATGGTACTCACGTTTATGCAAATATTTTCCTATTCATTCGCAGATCGCTGCAATCCCCCCTGCCTTCAACCCCGTCCTCACGATCTACTTTGTCGGGCCATACAAGAGTTTTCCCTCCAGAAACTCGAGTCTCACCATGAACTTCTCCTAGATTCATCACGAAGTCTCTGCACATTCGTCACGAGCCCTCTAAAGTAGTCACGGTTTCGGCGATCGAGAAGACGAGCGTGTTTGGCACGGAATTCTGATTGTATTCTTATCTGATACTTTTAGCTAAACTGCTCGAAATCAATAAAGATATGATACCCAAAACATTCCCATAGAAACGAGCAGCAAAAGGGAAAAACTTTCCCCAATTGAATAGTGGTTTTGCCGGCCCAGCGAACTACCCAAGCGAATTGATGGCCACGAGGATTAGCACCATTATCAGGAGTGCACATACAGGAGCCAGGACAATTTTTTTGATGAGGGAAGGTCGATGTGCGATTTTTGGGTAAACGGGTACAGTGGCGCTGCGATACAAACGCGCCGGGTTGGCAAGGTGAGGAGAATCGCTCGCATCTGACCCTCGATTCGCTCAATTCTCCTCACCTTGCCAACCTGGCGCGCTTGTATCGCAGCGCCACTGTACCCGTTCAGCCAAAAATCGCACCTCGAGCTTAACTGAAGATAAGGCCCTGTTTGATCGACAGGGGTGCTGTCATCCTTTCCGCCTTCACTCGTTCCCCGTGGATCTCTAACTCCTACGCCGCCAGATGTCAGCCTGCCTGAATATACCACTATCTGCCATTATAGTGAGTTCTTTTCTGGGTAATTTTTCAATTAATAGTTGCATTCGATTTACTATTGCATTCAGTGTTGCTTTGCAATTTGTGAGCCGAGGGAGGATGCGAAAGGCTGCTTGAAACAGTAATAAACGCTTCCTAGGGGCTCCATCTCTTAGCTGGCAGTCGTGTCTCCTATTATTGGCCTTATTTTCAGTGTAACTGGTGAGTATTCTTTAAAAATATATTATATTGGTTCCTCTAATTGTAAGATCAATTTCCACAACCGAAAATACGGGCTGCACATGAAACCCACTTTAGTAGTCCAGTTTCATGATCTGTTGACTAATGTTGACATGAATCGGCACGAAAGCAAGAGCGTTCTGCTGCCCGTGCTTTGTGCTCAGTATAGATCCACCTTCTATCGCCATCGCCGATGAAGATCTTCTCCTCTCTTACCAGCCTCCCTTTCCACTCCACTGTATAGCAGGATTCAAGATCCGCGCCGTTTTAAATTCCCCGTGGCGTTCTTATGCTGTCAATGTCGGACAATCTTGTGCTCTTTGTCTGGTAGATGTTTATCGTGAGCAGTAGGGAGCTATTGACGCCGAGGGATGACCTAACTGTCCCTTCCCTCGAAATGATGCTTCCCGGTCCAATGGGGAAAGGAAAGGGAAGGAGAAGAGTTGAATGGGAAGGAAAGGGAGGGAAAAGTGGGGGGGGGGATGAAAGTAGAAAAGGGAACGATGGAGCCGGGGAAGTGAAACGAATGGAGGAAGAAGGGAAAATGGGAAGGAAATACGGGAAGGTTCCACGGATTGAAGAATTGGAAGGAACTGTAAAAAGGGAAATTTGAAAAAGCGGTAATTAGGAAAATGGTAGACAGAAAAGGAGGGTGAGAAGAGGAGAGGAAGAGGATGATCTAAAAGTAACATTATGATTTTGGTTTTTGTCTCCGTCTGGGACGGTCGCATCACACTTCTCTCTTGATTGATATCACACCATGGGCAAGCTGCCCACGAACACGGAGGTGATGGCGGCTCTCGCCATTCTGACCGAATCCCTGGCCGAGGCCCACAAGAAGATCGACGTCTTGACTACGCAGCTGGCCAAATTCGGCGCTTCTCCGGCGTATGCTCCCCCCAAATCATACCCCCAGGACAACTCCACCTTCGATAACCGCACTTACGCGGCTATCGTAAAGGCTCGCCTCGATGACGCTACGATCTCGGAAAAGGCTACTCGCATGGTCATTGTTGGAGCGACGGAAAAGGCGACCGATAACGAGACAGCCGTTATCGATCAGGATTTGGTTAAGTCTGTAATTGATGACTCTGGTATCGATTCCGCCAAAAAAGCCTTCTCTGCAGGAAACATCCGTTTCCATCGCCATGGCCAGAAACGCGTCAGCTCCGGAAGCTCTACCTCTGATCCCGAGCACACCAAGTCCTCCCGCCGGCCCATCAAAGTCACCTTCCCGACGAAGGAAATGAGGGACGAAGTCCTTTCTGCCATTCGAGCAGTCCGCCGTCCCCCCTCCCTCGTTCCCCTGATCGGTGTTTACTGCAGAAGAGATCTGACGCGCCCCGAGCTCGAACTGGAGAAGCAGGCACGCGCAACTGCCAAGGCCCTCAACTCGGAGGCGGGCGCTGTGCTCTACGGTGTGCGGGACTGCGACGTCATCAAGTATCGCAGCCCACGTCCCTTCTCCACCCGTCCCACTGTAAGCTCCCAATAGGACAGGAAGGGTGGTGCCTCGTGTTCTCCTCTATCTTCGCCATCTAGTATTTATTCCTCATCTATCAAGGCCATTTCTTTGAATTCTAGATCTCTCCGTAACAAAATCTATGATTTGCATCTATTAGTCGATCGATCTGGTCTAGACATCTGTCTCATTCAAGAGACCTGGTTGTGTACTACTGATCTAGATGCTCCCTAAACTCTCGCAGGCTATTCCATCTTCCGTACCGATAGATCTTTAATAGAGGGTCGTGGCGGGGGCGTCGCTGCTCTAGTTCGCTCCTCACTATGTCCATCGGTTATCAGTTCGTATGCATCCAATCTCATTGAATGCATTATTGTTGACATCCATTCTTCTGCGAGTAGTCCTCTCCCTAGCCAGTCCCTAAGATTAATATCGTTTTACAGATCCCCCCACTCCACATCTCAATCGCTTTCACAGTTCTGTACATTTATTCTCCCCTTTATTCATCCTCGTAACTGTCCTATTATATGGGCTGGTGATTTTAATATCCCCTCCGTTGACTGGGTATCTATGTCATGTCAGGTAAAGGACCCCTTCTCTTCTTTCGTTGAGTTCTTACACGATCAGCATCTAACTCAGCTTGTTCCATCGCCATCCAGGCTGAATAACTACCTTGACCTACTGCTCACTGATTGTCCCCATATTTCCTCCGTGACTCTGGGAACCCCCTCTCAACGAGCGACCACTTATCCATAGTTTTCAAAATTTCTATTCCCAAAAAGGCACCAACTCATCATCGAACTTTTCGAAACTATAAATTTGCGGACTGGAATACCATTAATCATCTAATCGCCTCGATCGATTGGACTATTATCTTAAACTCCCTCCCAGTTAGCCAGGCATACGATCTATTTGACCACTAGGAGGGCATTTGCTAGAGCATCGCCCCTATTTCTTATTCTGAACGGTTGCTGCATCTAGGTCTCAAATCACTTGAATACCGAAGAGCAATCACAGATTTGGTGTTCATACATAGATGTATCCACGGTCACGCGCAATTAGAGACTTCACTGTTGTTCTCGATATCTCCCCTCAACCGTTCCATCCGTATTGGACATAACCTTAGACACTCCCTCCCTTTTGTACCACCAGGTACTAGGAGGTCATCATGCATTTCACGAGTAATATCCATCTGGAACGATCTGCCTAGTCACATTGTGACTTGTGATCGTAGTGATGTTTTTTTCAGAGGTTCAAATTCTTGCTTTAGATCCGCAAAAAATAGTTCCTCGCTCTTTGATTTCTGAATAAGGGCCATCACCCGACCCAAACCCGAGATTCGTTTTACGACGGGAACAATTCAACCCCTCTCATGAACCATTCCCCTTCATATCACTACCCCCTCATTACCCCCCAATGTTGAAGATAAAGCTATATATATTTTGAGTCACAAATTATTCGCCATTTGCAAGCTGGATGCAGCCTGCCACGGAATTTCGTTTTAGCCCCTGTTCGTTGTAGCATTGATTGAAGTGCTCCTGAAGTCAAAGGGCGTCGGCGTCACCGTCTTCCTGCTGATCATCGCGATCACTGCTCTCCGATAGTCAATGATGAGAAGCAGAATGACCAGCGGATCAGCTGCAATGGACAAGGGATCAGTCCCTACATTGAGCTATACGTGGAAACAGAGGTATAACCGCCCCAACCTTCCCAACAAATCCTATTCGTTCATTTTTGTGCAAAAAAATACATGAACGCTTACCAACTGGATAGATGGAGAAGCAGAGGCTCGTGAGGTCCTTGGGCATTGATATGGGGCATCCAGGGAAAAAGCACAGCATAAAAAGCACTCCACCAGGCGCGTAGAGAAGTGTCGTTGGGACTGCAGTCTGAGGCAAATCACTGTTCAATTGGTACATCGATAAAGACAACCTGAACAATGAGAGCGACGAACAGCTGATTTTGAAGTCGGAGAGTCGCCGGACTGTACGAAGCGGATGCCGATCGAAGAGCTACGACGATCCTGAATGCAAGCAGTGGACTGTTTCCCCAGATTCAACAGCCATATTGCCAAGAACAAGTATCTATAAACTTTCGTGGGCTTTGAACAACACTCTTATTGCTGTGTCCACTTGGCGTTTGGCGCTACGACGAGAAATATAGGAATTTGTTCACACCGTTGTGGTTCCTTGCATTATCAGACTGGACTGTACATTTAGAATTTCCCCGATCTTCAGAAAACTTACTTGATGCTGCAGTAGACGATAACGAATAGTGTGAGACTCATCACGATGCACATGGCTGCTATGCAAGCAGTTCCGCTCAATTCAAACTCTCCATTATCGCGTCTCTGAAGTAACCGTCTCCTTCTCCTAGCATGAACAATAACGACCTTTCCGACGTACGTAGACAGATCCGCAAGATCTCCGATCTCATCCGAATATTCGGCCACGAAGTCGGCGACGAGCGGAAAGAAACTGAAAGAGTTATTCGCTTGATTGGATTTGAATTTCTACACACTTTTCGCATCAATAAACTACTCTATCAAGCCCCCCTGATGTTCGCCGTTAAATATAGATTAATACTTGGTATTATGATTATTTTGGCTGAAATCACAGATGATCCATTGAAGTCCAAAACAAACAGACACATTGCCGACCTTTTGGAATTTTGAGAAGGCCAGTGGTGTCTCACCGTGGTTGGTAGCGACTGAGGAAGTAGAGCATCGCTCCCCACGCGAGGTGATTAATGCACGGAAGGGAGCAGATGAGGGAGAGGGCGCGCGACGACCGAACAATTTCCATCAGGAGCTCTTGTCTGAACCGTAGAGAACTGCCCTCCATTTTTTGTAATACATTCGAACCGTTACAACGTTACAATTCCCGAGCCCCGTTTTTATGATTCGTGTGATTCAGTCAACCATTCGGAAGAATTAAATCAAGAGTACACGTAGTCCATCATCGGTAGTATTCGAGCGTGGAATTTAGAACGCTTCGGGTTCAATAATCAATCTGTCTCTTTTCTACTTCGTCTGTTGCAAAAGGATAGTCGATACTCCTCGCTTTTAGTTCTCAAAGCCCGTCCTCAGAGATTTGTTGGTGTGTGTTTGAGCGGTAAATATCGTCTGCCAGAGAAAAGCCTTACTTGACAAGGTGAAGATATCGATAGAGGAAATGGTATGCGAGAAGGAGGAAGGAGGTTGCGACGGTGGCTGTGTACATGGCCATCCAAAATCGATGGCGAAGGATGCCACGAGAGTAGATGAAAAGGACGCCTTCTCGCGACACCGCCACCTTCAAGACAACTCATCTTCGTGGTCGACCGGCTTCGCCTCTCAATAAAGAGCATTTTGACTGAACCGGTTCCATGAGAACGTGCAGTAGACCATACGTCGAGTCACCTGCGAGAAAGGCAAGAAGGAGGTACTTGTACCTGGATCCACTCCAATCATTTTCAACCGGTACTCATGAAATACCTGCCCATTTCCTTACGTGATTTCGTAACAATGAGAAACATCACAAAGGGGTTGAGAATAGCGGCGATGCCTGAAAAAGAGTTTTTCTTACAACTTCTTTTGGAACCCACACCGCACTTCTGCATAACTAAACATCGATAATAAATCAAATTTTAAAAAATCTAGTAACCTTCGTTGTTATGGGAGTCAAAGAAGGAGCAGGAGCGAGTCTTGGATAATTGTCTCGAATGCAGTTTGGCCTATGTCTGTCAGGTAACACTTTGGCCTGTGTTTGGCATGGATTCCCACCGTCACAGTATTATGGGAGTTCCAAACCTTGATAAATTCGCGTTCCGTCCGAACTGTGGTGCATCACCATCCTATTTTACGGAAGCACACTACCGGTCGCGAATTCAGTTCAGTGCGCGATTCGCGAGTTGTTTTACCGATCGGAGGCGTTCAAAGTGAAGAAGCCGTGTTTATT
>JACMIG010004441.1:0-10255 GCA_014805385.1 Levipalatum texanum
GAGGGCAGGGAGGCGGGGGAAACAAACATTCATTTCACTCGTTGATAGACCACAAATGAGGTTGAACCTTTCGCTCTTGCCCTTGCCTTGTCGTCCCCTCAGGGGACGACAATTTCCATTTCTCTAGTAACATAGATCCCCCACTCACGTTGTGAACCTGTCTCTTTGTTCTTCTCGGGTGAACTGAAGTCGCTTACGGATATTAGTGCCGGAGATCAGCAGTTCATTGAGTGAGGGCAGGGAGGCGGGGGAAACAAACATTCATTTCACTCGTTGATAGACCACAAATGAGGTTGAACACAAATGAGGTTAAATACGGTATTCAAACGGCGAACTGCAAGAACATGGACATGGAGAAGTCCGAATGGACGAACATTCAATCAGATCGACTTCATTCTGGCCCCGCCCTCACTGCCAATGAGAAACTGCAAGGTGCTAAATGAATTCCAATTCGATTCGGACCATCGACTTGTCATGAGTAGAATTGAATCTGCAACAAGATTCCGAAAGCATCGCAAGGCCAAGGGAAGATTCGAACTGGAGCAATCCACCTACTCTGCCAACGCAGAACTTCTCGGTGCAATTCCAGCCCTCAATACTCCAACTCGATCTGCAACAGAGGCATACAACCGTATTCTGGCGTTTACATCTTCCGCAGCCCATAATAGTTGGATCCCCATCAAGCGTCCCCCTTGGATATCGCAAGCCACGAAGGATCTTTTCGCCCAACGGCACAAGGAGATCCGGCCCTCGCCAATCAATACTCTACAATCTGCCAATCTGCAAGAGCAAGTTTGAAATTGGACATTCAAAGAAAGAAAGATACTTTGATCGAAGAAGCCATTTGCAAAGGGAGAGGTATCCTCAAAGCAAAGCGAGCAAGCCAGCATTCAAACAAGCAACTTCTTGTGGTCGATCCAATCACTGGAACCTTAGCGCAAACTGCAACGAAGATGGCCGTGAAATCATTCTACGAGGAATTTACACGCCTGAAGTCAACTTGCCTCCATTCCTTCCTCAATCAGAAGAACCTTTCCCTCCTTTCCTTGTGGAGGAATCCTTGGACGCCCTGTCGTCCATCAAGAAGGGACACTCCCCTGGATCGGACGGCCTTCTCCCAGACATGCTCCATCTGGCACGCAAGCAATTGGCCCCTGTCCTCACTCAATTGCTCAATGACATGGCACAGGGAAAGGAATTTTCACATGCAATGGTTGAAGCAAGGGTTGTTCTCCTTTACAAGAAAGGAGACCCCCAGAACATCAGCAACTTTCGGCCAATTTCCCTCCTTCCCGTGGTACTCAAGGCAATCACGAAAGTAATCCTGAAGAGATTGGAACGTTCAATTGATGAAGTGGAGCAGCCAACGCAAACTGGATTCCGAAAGAATTACAGTACCCTCGACAACCTCCACACAATCAAGCAAATTGCCGAGAAGAGCCGAGAATACCGTATCCCTGTCTACTTCGGATTCATTGACTTTTGCAATTCATTTGACAAAGCTTGTTCCACTGTTGGACTGGAAATCAATGCCAGCAAATCAGTATTGATGACCAACTGTCTGACAACGAGGCAATCAATCTCCACGAACGGAATGCAATTCAAATTCGAGGAGTCAACTTCTTACCTGGGAAGGAAAATCACATTGCCGCTGGATTACGTGGATGAAATGCAAAGGCGAATACAATGTGGATGGCTCGCATGGTCCAAGCTCAGTCGATACTTCACAGATAGAAGCCTGCCAATGGAAAGAAGAGCGCAACTATTCAATGCATGCATCACCTCTGTGGTCTTGTACGGTAGCGAGACGTGGGCGCTGAGGGAAGTGGACAGGGAAGCACTGCGAGTGGCGCAACGGAAGATGGAAATGAGGATGCTCGGGATTAGCAGGTTACATCGATGGACGGACGAGAAGATTCGAAAGATGACTGGATTGAAATGCTGGGCAAAAGAAGCGACGAGGAGGAAATGTAAATGGGCCAACGAAATCAGACAGATGGACAACGATCGATGGGCGAAGGCTGCAACTGTCTGGATCCCGTACAACCATGCAAATCGGAGGCAAAGAGGGCAACCAGCAACGAGATGGCGGACGGAAATCAAGAAAGTAATCGGAGAGAACTGGTGGAGCATCCCCGAGGAAGAGTACAAGGAGGCCATTATTCATCACGTGAAGTCGTGAAATGATAAAGAATTGAATTGAGGTTGAACCTTTCGCTCTTGCCCTTGCCTTGTCGTCCCCTTAGGTGACGACAATTTCCATTTCTCTAGTAACATAGATCCCCCACTCACATTGTGAACCTGTCTCTTTGTTCTTCTCGGGTGGACTGAAGTCGTTTACGGATATTAGTGCCGGAGATCAGCAGTTTTTGAGTGAGGGCAGGGAGGCGGGGGAAACAAACATTCATTTCACTCGTTGATAGACCCCCAATGAGGTCGAAACCTTCTCTATGGCCCTTCCCTTGTGATCTGCAGGCATGCAGGAAACTGCATGCCAGATGCAGCACTTGAGGACGCGCTGGGAGGAGGGGACGACAATTTCCATTTCATGCTGGCTCGAAGTCACGTTTCGGCGTGACGGCCTTGAGTTGGTATACTATATCCTTTTTACCCGGCCTGAATCCATGGAGGCAGCCGAAAGTTATGAGGCCTTCAAGAAGTGCCCAAATACTTTTGTCGCGTAGTGCATACTCTCATGGTTCATACATACATCTCGTAGATAGCGCATTGTTTAAATTGCGCAATTCCTTCATTGTACTACGACGAGACTGGACGACGGCAGCGGCCGCGGGACGAAACTTCGGCAGTATGCAGCATACTGTATTCTTCGGTGTCTTGGTGAGAAACAAATAATCTCCAAGGGTTGGGAATTTTGAAAATGGGGCAATTTCATATAAACTCATCAACATCGATTGGATGAGATTTTATGTTTTTTCTGTTCCGCCGTAGTAACGTGGGAATAGAAAATGAGGGGCGGTAACAACAATATACTCTGATCGACCGCCCCTCGACTCACCAGCACTGTCGGGAAGGAAAGTTGAAGGAAACTTCTTTTATCCTTCCCGATGGTCTTTTCCGCGTCGCGTTTATCGTTTCGTCTTTTCATACTATTTTTTTTGCTTTTTCACGGCTTCATCGACTTGCGACGACAAGAAGAGGGGGGAATGTTACTCAAAAAACACGAACACGAAAGCTCAAGAACAAATTGCAAAACAACTCTAAAATCAACGTTAAACATAATGTAACACAGTTGAAAATATAGTGCGCACCAAATCGAAATAAATAAAATTAAGTACCAAACCTTCGTACGTCGCGTGCCATCTTGCATGCGAACCTGTCAAACAATTGGCAGCGATTCCCACCTGGTGCTCCTTCTCGAGCTGATCACTCGAGAAGGGGGTGGCAACGGCGCTCAAATTAACGCACTACTTTCTCACCGCAGTATCCACCAGCACGGCTAACGCTGGCGGTAAAATATTTATTAGTTATCCCCATATGGTTACTTTCGAATGAAGCGATTACAAGAAATAGAATATTTGTAGATGTAAATCGAAGATAAATTGTTCCATCCGGGACGGCCTGAAGGGTGGAGACCTAGGCGGAGGGCGGATGGCGGAGACTTTCATAAGGGGAGACCTTTCAGAAAGTGTTGGAAATGAGTTCCTGGGGGGTAACCGATGGTGGCGAGAGTAAAAATGATTTGAAGATTTATCAGTTGAGCTCGCCGCAAGGCAACGGCTCAAAATCACAACGTTTACAAATAGCGAGCTTCCAGGGACTGGTAATGCAGGTGAGCTCTCGGGGACGTCCTGACTGGTGCGCCGCTTTGAAGTTTGTAGAGGGTTCTGAAAGTGCATAATTCGTCCTGAACTGTTATCTCTTTCATACTCGTTTGCAGCCGCGATCGATGTGAATCCGACCCCTTCAAGGATCTCCTTGTCGTACAGAGCGGTAGTGACGGAAACTACAGCCTGGTTCTTGCGTTCCTGGAATGCAATTCTATATTAGGTCATCTAAAACGGTTCCAACATGCATCAAGCGCGTCAGATCGTATCCCATCAGTTGCTCGCCGAGCTGAAAAATGTAATGTAAAAGAGTTTTTGCAGGTTGATATACCTGTTGGTACGCTTCCGTTGTCTGGTGAGCTTTAGTGATATAGAACAAGTCGACGCTCATTATCTGAGAATTCGCACTGATTCAAGAATAATTGCGATCTCTTACCTGTGTTACCTCCGGCTTGTGTTGCCAGAAGAGTTCTGTGAGGCTGGAGACGATGTTAACTGAAAATATTTCTATAATAATTATTATTCATTACTAGGAAGTCTGAAGCATACCGAGCTGGGTTGTGTCGTTGGTCATGCCCGTGCCGTTGTAAGCAAACCCCTATTCGCCCTTCAGTTGCTCGGACATGAGACGGACGGCGATGATCTGTTAGTTGACTGGTAAATATTTGGGTTGGCTTCCTGAACTGTTTCTGTCAAATGTACTCTCTGTCACACTAAATGTGATGGGCTGCTACAGCACACAGATGGCCCATTGGTCGGGAAAAGGCCCCATGGTATCTATGTTTCAAACTACATTGCCAGTGATGGACTCCTTGACGATCAGAGAAAGGTCCGAATGCAGAGCCCTATGGACGACGGACGAGAAATGAGCCCTGGAGTTGTTCGGAGTGAATAGGAAGGCCTGTAATGTCATACACTTGGAGCACCCAACAATTCTGCGCTCACCTTGCAATGCGGCTCCTCAGCGATGAAATCGTTGAGCAGATAATTCAGGATATCGCCGTGATCATTCTTGTCCGCATACTTGAAGACGTATCCCAGCCAGCCTGAACTGTTTCCATAAAATACTTGTTCACACAGATATTTCAACCAATGGCTCCTGGCGCTGGTGGCACGAGACTAAGGAAATTCAATTCGGCACGCGGGAATAGTTGCCTTTTCTTGTCGTAAACATCGCTGAATGTTTAGATATTGAAACTTTAAGTAGACAAATATCATACGCTCCAGCCGTAAGGAGGTTTTCGTATCCGAGTGTTGACAGCAGAACCTTGTCGAACAGATGAGTCGTGATGGAGACAATTCCCTGATTTCCACGTTCCTGCAAAATAATCATGTAATACCGATTAGAAATTTCAGTGTACAAATACGCGAAGATGTTATCTCCGGGTAAAGGCATAAAAACATACGAATCCCAGACGTGTCAGTTCAAGTCCCATCACGATTTGGCCGAGCTGAAAGATTTCGTCATTGTGATGAAGAAGTTGAATGCGAACCTTCGCTGTTCTGTCCTTGACAATGTAGAGCAAGTCGATGCTAACAATCTAAACATTCGTTGAAGATCGAATAGTATAATATTTGTACTCACATGCTTCACTTCCGGCTTTTTGGTCCAGATGGCGTGATGAAGTCCCGAAATCATTCTCGCTGCATTTGTACAATTCTTCACTGGACAATGCCTAGTTTTTTTTGAGAAGTTAATGGCGCACTGATAGGCTCACTCAAGGCTTTGGATCTAACTCACCGCATTTCGTGGTGTCATGCGTCATGCCGGTCCCATCATATCCCGCTCCCCAATCTCCGTAAACTTGCTCAGACATGAGGCGAAGTCCGACGATCTGTGTGAGTAAGGTGTTTATAAATACAATAAAGCCAAGTGGGACCATATTACGTACCACCCGGATATTCAACAGAATGCACAACAGCCTTCACAAATGCATTGGGTCTTCTGTTATCTGCTCAACTAAGTGATATACAATATTACATACTATCATTCATATTTTTTAAATCTTACCTTTCCCGTTTCCTTGTCCTTGACGATGAAGGACAGATCCGAGTAGAGGGTGTGGCGGATGACGGATGCGAAGTGATTGCGCGAGTTGTTTGGCGTGAACCCGAAAGCCTGATAGAAGAAGGTAGATGCATGGTACTAAGAAAGATGGAAATAGGGTCCAGCGGCTCACAACGCAATGGGGTTCCTCATAGATGAATTCGGTTATCAGGAAGTTGAGAACTTCATCGCTGTCTTCCGGCTTCGCGAGCTTGAAGAGGTGACCGTCATAATCTGCAAGATGGTCAAATTCTTCAAAGAATGGCGTGGATTGTGTTGGTCCCCTCAACACTTCAACATCCTAAAAATGCTAAAAACTAAGCCGTCTAAAAAGCATAGCTCTCTTGATGTGAGCTAAGGCATGAGTTCACCTTTCTGAAATGAAATACAAAAAAACGAACCGACGACGCTGGCCCTTTCGGCATGGACAGCCTGTAGGAGAAAGAGAAGGCCGACGAGTTGGCGGAACATCTTGGGATGTATTGGAATGGTATTTTCCAGGGATTCCCCTCTATTTATACTCCAAAAATGTCGTTCTGCTAATGGGGAGCTTTATGGAGTTGATGGCGCAAAAGTTGTTCCTTTCTTTGTTCCTTTTCAAAGTCGTCCCATCCAACAGTGGCCACGCCCCCCTTGCCCAAATCATGCAAGGGGACGTGTCATCCCCTTTTTCTGTGACGAAACATTGCCATGAAACCCGAACAAATTCTATCTTAGCGATCAGAAGACACATTTTATATTTTTTATGAACACCATTTAAATCACCGTCTCCGCTTACAATCAGTAGGATAATCCAGATTTGACGAAGCGAAATAGTATCACTGTGCCGTTTGTACCGCAATTGTCCAAGCTGTTTTATGGACCGGAATCATGTTTCCACTCCTTCAGCCAGCATGTCGGTTGGAAGCGTTATCCAACTGACTCTTAATTGCAGCTTCATATTCCTTTTCACGCTTTGCTTTGAAGAACGACATTTTTTTCACTGCAGTCCAACGAGCCACAGTCTCACGATCTCAAGTTATCGTCTTCATTAGCCCTAGACTACTTCGCGAGGTTCATTTACCCGGCCTCGTTCACCCGGCCTTCAAAATACGTGCCCTCCTCACTCCGGTCGATGTTTGGCACCAATGTAACGGTCGGCAAAGCCAAGCTCTCGGTCTTCAGCTCTTATTCCTTCTCTCAAGGCCTCGATTAATCTTCATGTTGCATTTTCACATCTTACGATGAGAAAAACTGTATATCCTGCAATCACTGACTTCCGAAAAGATTGCTACATGTTCTTTGCTGATGTTTTCGGAAATACACCCAATTATAATATCATATCGTTTTTTTTAGGGGATGGATAATCCAGTGGATATTACAATGCATGCCCAGGCAAGAAATTGGTTTATCACCTTTCCCAAAAATAATCGATACATGAGTGTCAAGTATACGAAATCCGAGGAATCTGCAGTAACGATGCTCATTCAAACGCAGAGCTCGTTTAGCCCCATGTAACGGCATAATGTGCAGGACGGAGGGAAGGGCATAATGTGGTGGATGGATGGGTTACAGAATTAAAGTGGGAGGAGAAAGTTTTGCCTCAAAAGTTTTTGGAACTACCCTTTATAAATATATTCGCACAACACTCAAGGCCCTAATCATTCCATTAATTTCTGATTCTTTTAGAGAGGCAGCCATCGTAGCTGAATATTCGTCGTGGCATCAGGTAGAACAGCTCGCGACCCTTGGAGAGGACGTAGTCGCTGCTATAATGGGTCTTTAATTTCGCCCGAAAATACTAATGACGGACTGCGCAAGCCGGTATATCAAGAGCGCGCGCAGTCCGTCTTTAGCATTTTCGAGCAAGAGAATTCATCACCCTATCTTCTAGTTCCGTGTCCCTCAAAAGGAAATTTTCCTGGGAAAAAGTAATCCATTCAAGGCGAATGACCTCGTTGACTCCAGCAGATTCTCGTATCCGAGCTTGTCGAAGAGTGCCTGATTTGCGTAGGACGAAGCTTCGGAAGCGATTCCATCGAAACCGGAAGCCTTCAAATTCAACATAATTGTAGGGATATCAGTATAGTTCTACCAGCATTATCGATTATCACATTTTCTTAAATGTTGGCGTGGACGCCCGGTTGCGGAAAATGCGCCAAAACACACCACAAACTTCCTTGCAGTTCTTCTCTTCGGGATCGTGAAGGTATTGGTTCGAGGATCACTAATCGTTGAAAATATTGCATTTCAGAGTGAAAACCTCTTGATGTGTGAGGTTCCCAGAAAGGTAAAATACATATTTTGTTAACATTGAATTTTGAAAATTGAAGTTTAATTGGTGGTCGCATTTTATGGCGATCAATGCGACGCTCAACGTCGCCATTACCGCGCTCGTCATTTATATAAGAAAGTAGCACCGAGCTTTAAAATGCTTTTAACAATAAGCTATCATTCCGTTCTCGATGTTGTTTTTCTGTTAAAAACAGGTCTTAAAGGAGCTAATACCCCTTTGACGCCCATGTAACTTTTTAGTAACATTGATAAAACCGTCATTGCAGTTGTCAAATGCAGCCGAGGAAAGCGGGCTCCTCTGAGCAAAGAACACTCGAGGTTCGATTATATAAATATTAATCCCTTACCCGATCTTTTAGAAGCGGTGATTCTAAATCACGAAAAATAGCAACGGCATCACCACCGAAGGCACAAGGGTTGCAGACGATAATCTACAATGAGTCGCGGAAAGTTGAGCCGCCCTCGAAAGGTATCCGGGAATCCAAAAATACATTTCGCGTTGTAGAGGATAAAAAATCGAGCAGCAGTGTCAAGGTTACGGCATTGGCATCGACGATGAAGAAGGTATAAAAATTGATCTTAATTTGAATTTTTATTTTTTTTTAAATTAAACAAAAAGACGATGGTTGCAGCCGGCGACGAATGATCAAACGGGAGATGGCCCGAGTAAGGACCAGACAGAGGATGCGGGTTCGAAAATGTCCGACGCACCGGCAGCCTCCAAAGAGGACGATGTACTATTATCAAACTTGTCAGCTATCGATAAGCTAAAGGATTCTGTTCTCGGAAAAGTTTCATCCTATTCTCTCCGAGATAATTATTTTGATTTTTTTTCAGAAATGCTCTACGATAGAGACGCAGCCGGAAGTGGGAGTAATTGGAGGAGGAGGAAGAGGGAAGACCACAACTACAACGGAGGATGTCAATGCCCGTGGTGCAGAAGGCTAAGATTCAGGTGTTGATTGAAGACAGAAGACTTCAGCTCATTTCATGTCTCGGCAAAGCCCAGTCCAGTCAACTCTTGTTAGAATTCTAAACCTTTTGTATTATATTAACTAAGCTTGTAGATGTGACGCGAGAATGAACGCAATTCCACGGCGGAAAAACGGATCCAAAGTTCTCTGAATTTTTTGACCTCTTGCTGTGCACTGATCAGATAAAGTTTTTTTCTAAAATAAGTGTTGATTTGCAACCTATGAAAGAATGGAATTAATTTTAAATGCAATTAATCACTTTACCTTCAGAGCATCGGTGTCAATCTTCATCAATTTAGCTGCGATGCCCTGAAATTCCCTGATTCTTTTCCGTGTTTTCCAGTATCCTTAATGACCTTTCTCTGATGTGCGGGAGCGACGTATGAAAAATCCAAGTGGAGGATCTGAAGGATGTCATGAGAGTCTGTAGATCTTCAATTCACTATCCTTGTTGACTTGTGGGCGCTCGGTCCAGACGGCATGCTTGATGCGATCGAAGATTGCGACTGAATTACTTGCAACTTTTGCCAGCGGAATTGTAATGTTTATATGGAATGTGCGCAGATCGCCCCCTCACAAAATTATCTTTTTAGCAGTTGAAACCAAACCCCCTCGCTCCTCGCAGGGCCAAAGAGTCATTGATCTTCAGTACATTATAAATACCCACCGCACTTCTCGACGTCCTCCGTGAAGGCAGTGGTATCGACTTCGTAGGGACTGAATTCGGCTTGGCCGCGCTCCGCGACGGACATGAGGCGGAGGGCAGCTATCTATATAACGTAATTTCGGTTGATGATTGCGTTTCACTGGTGGCAAAGACTTTTTAAAACATGATTGCTAAAAAAGTTCTGTGCCAACAAAGGCTAGCGATTCCTCACGTAAGGTTATTTTGAAAAAGTTTTCGCTCGGGACGTTACCTTTCCACTGCTCTTCTCAACGGCCACGTCTGTGTATCCAGATCCTATGGACGCATCAACGCACCACGTGAAGAACGCACCCGCGTTGGCGCGAGTGAAGCCGAATGCCTGAAAAATTGGACTGGACGGGGGGGGGGGCCGAAGGCAACCCATTTTCAACCAAAAACACGCGAGCTGTTCGATGTAACGTTTTTGGGCCCAATGGTCCCCACACCGAGGTGTTTTTTGGCAGTTCGGTTCAAGTTAAGGTTGCTGACC
>JACMIG010004443.1:0-10253 GCA_014805385.1 Levipalatum texanum
CCCATGAGGCTGCTGTATAAGTAGAATTTTTGGTTTTTTAATCTGACTCGTTTCCAGGGTGGGGGGTAAAAATCAAAAAAGTACAAAAAATCACATTTTCTAAAGCTCGATCAATAATTGCCAGAGGTTATGCAGGCCCGAAGTCACTTTTCGGCGTGACGGCCTTGAGTTGGTCTACCATATATTTTTTACCCGGCCTGAATTCATGGAGGCAGCCGAAAGTTATGAGACCGCCAAAAAGTGCCCAAATACTTTTGTCGCGTAGTGTAAATACTATTTTTGCGAACTCGAAGCGTTCTAATTCGCGAAATTCGATGCTATTAATCCCCATGCAAAAGATTATGAGTGCTTGTTAGCAAACTCTTTTCATTTTTTGTTCGCCGCTTGTTTTCCTAAAGGGAATATATGAGGTCGTCTGTTGGTTGATACATCAAGAGTCAAATATTTCGCTTATGCAACGGGAATTGAAAAGGCGAAATCTCTTGGGAGCATATCACTGCGCATGGTTTCCTCGTATTTGTCGTCATCGGAGGTGTTCAAGAATCAGTGGAAATAGGATATCGTATACGAACCGCTCACACTACTGCCAAAGAGAAGCACGTGAGTGTACAGCTAGAACTCGCACTCGAATTTCACGAGGAAAATAGTGCGATGGATTCGATAAGTGACCCCTTCCATTTGCGTTTCTTCATGATCCTTGCGAACTCTTCGACATTTCTCATCGCTGTCGTGTACTCGAATCAGTGCAAACACCTTGGAAAGTTTTCTAGGAAGATACTATATACTCTCTGTTGGAAACTATCGCATTCTGCTTACGGCCTTTGCGATATTCGACATTCTTATTTCGCTGACTCACTATGCAGTCGAGCCTGTACCTCATATCATTTAACCCAAATAAGACGTCTCGATTCAGATGTTTCATCATCTCGGGTTTGGTTTCATATTCTTCTCGCGCAGAGCCTACATCGAATGGCATCACATGGGAGGCTCTCTTTATTTCGATTCTGAAAGTTTTGGGCTTTTTCAGCCTTGTTTGCTAACGTTGTTTGCTCTGTATTTGCTGTCAGCTATTACCAGAAGTACCTCATTCTTGCGTTTCATTTCTTCTACCGCCTCAAGGCAGTTTCCAAGTAACATACAAGTACAGTAAATGTAGTATTCATTTTTGTCAGGGGCATTCAATTTGCGTGGGCAAATCACATGAGCACTCGACAGTGGACGTTTATCCGTACAGAATTTTCAAAAAGAATGTTTCTTTAAAGGGTCCCTGCCACGGTGGTCTGGGGTGACCATTCTGAGTGAGTGGGTTCGGACAGATTGTGGATGACGCAAAAACATAACGAAAAGTTCAAATAAATTCCTAACGCTTTAAATCGAATTCGAAAATCGGAAATTTGAAACCCTGAATTTCACGGAAATGATACAATTGTGTTTTCCAGGAACAAATCCGTACACAATTGTGTCGTCCGTCAAATAGTCGTACACATTTGTGTTACGGTCGCAGGCGAACGAGTACACAATTGTGTCATTTCCCTGAAAATTTTCAATAATATTTTGAACAAAAATTTTCAAAAATATTTTGGACGGCGATGACGAGTCTGATGATTTCGTCAGCACCACACGTTAATGACAAATCAAATCAATAGAGAAAACGCAAACAGTTTCTACAGCAAGGATATCGACCCCTACCATCGTCTTCTTCATTCAGTCACTTTAGATTTGACCACCCGGACTTGTAATCAGCCGATTCAAAGGGCTCTAAAGAAAATGCCACGTTTTTTTTTAAAAATCAATTTCATCTAGAACTTTCGTTATCGACTTCCTCGAATAACGCTCCGAATGCTCAGATGAAAATTGCCTACGTTATTGCAAGGAACCACAACAACGGTCCACACATGAAAGGAGTTTCATTTAAATCCTTTCAAATTGACCAATTGAAAATGTAAAAGTCGAAGAATTTCACCTTTTAACATCGGCAAATAATTTAAAGAGCGTAGCAGAGTTTCAAGCTACGTTCCACCGTGCAGGGCTTCAGATGTTCTTCAACCCGCCTTTGATCAGAAATAAACATGTGACGCTTGAAAGAAATGGTGTACTCAAAAGTGCCCGGATATTTTTACTCGTGACCATACGGCCCATGATAGGCCCGTTGTAAACTGTGCGCTTGGATTTGTAAGACTACACTTGTGCACGTCTCTTTTATTTCCTTACCCCTCCTCCTAGTAGACGCTGAAAAATAGGATTTAAAATTTTTGCAACTTTATGGATAGGTTAAGGTTGCTCTGACGCACGACTTTGCGCTCGATGTCGAAATATGATAAACATCTTATATCAAATAACAATTCCATTTCTTCAATCCAACATCATCATGTTGCTAAAAATGTGTGTGCGATTGGACTACACTTCCGCACACCTGCTGATATCATTTTTGTTCAGCACGCTGGAAAATCGTAACGATTTGTGTTATTAGTATTGACATCTACCATGTTATCTTCATTCTGGCTTTGAAACGGGCGTATTCGAGTATTTTGTGTCCATACTGGATCTAAATTGGGTAGATCAATATCTGCATTTTACCGCGATACTGTGGGAATTATGATGCTCCGTGTTCTTCACAGTATAATATCCTCATGATCAGTGAGCTGTACACGCACTTTCGAGACGACGAAAAGAATACATAAGGAAGATTAACAACTCAATCCTGCGCAAGATTTGAGATCAGCGATCAGCTTGTCTTGCGGACGTCATGGAATAATGCCACACGCTGATACCGCTGCGCATAAAAGATACATCACGCTTCTTATCGCTGTCCACAAATCTGGATCAAACAGGTCTTCGCCCCCCCCCCTTACGATTGCTTTAATTCAGATAGTGGTGGCAAAGATTCATTGCATTTGTTAGCCTCTCTTTCGTTTGACTAATAGATCTTGCTAACTGCTTGCCGTATATGAGGTATATCCCGTTAGATAAATTGATGTTGGAACTCAGGGGGGAGTGATGCATTGGATGCATGGCTACGCAGTGCTGTGGTCGTTGCTAGCATCAGCAACGGCTCTTAACGCAGCGGCGTTGGCGGCACTGAGGGAAGCTGTCCGCAAGGGCAAGTGCAGTGGTACGGAGGAGGCTGCGGATACGTCGAAGACGGTCAAGACCACACCCTCGCACAGGCTGAAAGTGTATGCGCCGCGCGAGGAATGCACCTACCTTCGGTCCATTCTGTCCCGGTATGTGTTACGTTTACGACCATTTTCACATCCAAATTCAGTTGGCAAGTTTGCTAACCATGGGACTTGTATTCGACAAATATTGCTTGCTGTGTTTCCCAACATTATAGTTTGTCGGATTGTATTATAATAGACAATATTCTAATATATCATCAAGGTCCACAACATCGAAAAACTGTCGTTCCGCTCTTACCGGCTCAAAAGGGGTTTGAACAATTTTTCATGTGTGGTTTGGCGCTTTTAGAACACAAGAAGCACCTAAAAAAAGTAGAACGAAATCTGCATAATAATTGACGGAACGTTTTTTGGTAAATTTTGAGGAACTTGACAATCCAGCTTGAGGCCGAGGTGAGAATCTATCCTTATTGCCACTAGAACAGGCATAATGTCCCAAAAACAAAATACAATGGAGAGTGTTCAGAACAATTTTGCCGCACCACAGAACTTCTAAAAGTTTTGTGCCCGTTTGCAGACAGTTCTGTTTGTATCTTTGCTGAGAAAAGGAATCAGAAGCTGAAAAAAATTGCGGAATATAAAAAATCATCCGCCGCCCTGTTAGATAGACGAAAGTTTCGGTAACGGAACGAAAAAGCAGAAGTTCGGTGCAGCACAACGGAGGGAGAACTAATCAATAACCATAAGGTCAACTCGTCAATTGCAGGAAAGTCTCTGGATACGTGATTTTGCAAATTCAATGCAATGGCAAGTCATTGTACTAGGATTGATTCCGGATAAATGCAAGTGGAACGACGGGACGCCATTCGACTTCATCTACATGGGTATTATTTCTTTGTTGTTACTTTATTTTGGCAGTTCTAAAGCCGCAAAACATGGTACATTTCACCTAAAAGGAGAGGAAACATGACCTTCGGGATGCAAATGATGGTCGATTTTAAAGCCCTTAAAAATTACAGAAAAGATGTCAGAATCATCTCAATGTTTGTAGATTGTCAGGTTGATTTGACACGGTTCCAAGAAACCACAGTAACATTTTTCAAATTTTACAGCCGTTGCCTGAAACAGGGGAGATCTGTAACTTGTTTGCCGTTTTTCTTGCATCTTGCGTTTTTTCTTGCATTGATTTATATATACAAAATATGTTTTTTCGTTAAGCTTGCGATGAGAGGAAGGTCATGGCTCGGCTCGTTTGGTGAAGTTGGAAAATCGGCTTACCCCTCCTTTAACCAGAGGGATCCAAAAAAAAATAATGGACGAAGTGCATGTCCCTGGTTTTGGTCTGTGGGACGGCGTAGATTTTTTAAATGGCTGCTGAATTTTCGAGGAACATGAGATCTGTACCCTTCAAGCGCTTAGTAGCTGAAGCGCTTAGTAGCGCTTAGTAGCTGAACGCTCTGTCCAGATTGCAGAAATTTAGAGAAATACAATGAGAGATTGGACCTGGAGGCAGTCCTTGTTGTGATTCGTACGGGTAAATCAGACCACCCACCTGCTTCATTCATCAAATAAAGGAACTGAATGAGTAACAACATCGATATAATTGAGTTCAAATTAAGCTTATATTTTATGTTTATAAAAATTCTTGAAAATATGTGTTCATAAAAATTCAATATACATTTTTTTTATTAATCAGAACAAATAGGGGCATCTACAAACACTGTAGCATATAAAAACAAGCAACATGTAATTCATAGCGTACAGGATCGTCCAAAAGCATTTTACACTTGAACGATTCTTCATATCTTGTCTTTTGGACGGTACTGTATATCGTTTAGGTGGGTCGGCTGAATTGTTAAAAAAACTCATCGTTCGCGTGCGCAACCTGAAAAATATCTGACCGGTGACCAAATTTTTCAATCGTGGTCCGATTCTATGATGATTTCTTTTCTCCAACAAAACATGAAACTTTCTATAATTAACACAGTATCTGGGCAAGACTGCCACGAGCACGACAAATCCTACGCGATCTACGGAAATGGAGATGGACACTGGGAAGCCTTCAACGGTTTCATCACAGGATTCGTTTGTACGGGACCACATCAAGGTACGTATTATCGGGATGAATAATTGATCATGTTGGAGGGAAATTATAATGTACAATTACCATTGCAGGACTTACATTCCCCACCACGCCCGCTACGACCCCGTCTCCGATTCCTTCCTCCTGTGGAGTTTGCTCGATCGGTAGTGCGTGGCTCGATATTATGTTTGTCGTCGACTCTTCCCAATCTATGCGTCAGGACGGAATTGATGCGGTAAGTTTTATTTTGATACTTTTGACACATTTATATCCTCTGCAAGGTTCAAGCGGCGATCCGATCGACTCTCTTCAATCTGAAAATGTCGCGTGCCGAAATTCGCGCGGGAGTTGTCGTTTATTCGGATATTGCTGAGGTACAATCTCAGGGTTCTCGCGCCCATAGTATTTAAGTTATATATATTTATCGAGTCAGCAACATTTCCAATTATGGAGTGCTGACGCAACAATTCCGGAAGGAAAGCCTGGCCGTAAGGAATTTAAGGCGGCCGTGTTGAAGACGTGTTCAATATGGTCTAAGGAAATTTTTGCAAATTTTTGGCCGCTTTAAATTCATTAAGGCTGGCTGGTTGAGCGGAATTGATGCCTTTTACATCTCGAAAGTTGGCGCAACTTGAGTTTCCATGTATTGTGGCGGTTCGAGACTGGCCATGTGAATGACGATTGTTTCCTACCAATTGACTTGATCATGTGATTGTCCCAATGAGAATTTGGGCCTCATTTCATGTTTCCTACGGCCTCAATGCGATTGGCTCGGAAGCAGCTGCCACGGCCGTCAGCATTGCTTACCGCGGTCAAGTCGGGACTAATTTGGATTCGTTAGTTTGGAGCACGATTCGTCAGCGTAGTTTTGTACTTTGCAGTGCGATTCGTAAGTCGGTTGTCGAATTTGACAACTCGCCCAGCAAGTTCAATTCCCGCAAAGTTATCGTCGTATTTTCTAGTGCATACAGGTGAGCACAATTTTACGGGATCAGTTTTCGTGTTGTGAGAATTGTTAGCATTAGGTTTATGCAAAAGTACATGGACGTTTGAAATTCTCATTCTGTGACTAAAGCTGTTTTCGTGGCCCGTGCAGTTTGGTAGTTACCGTAAAGTGTTTCAATAATTTTAGCACTACATATATATATCCTGTTTAAAAATAAACTTTAGATGAATTGTTTGAATATATATTTGTTTCACCCAGCAGGAGTTCATTCGGAAAAAATGGTATTTCTTTTTAAGAATGAACCTTTTTATGAGAAAATGAATTTGAATGTTTAAAACACCCACATAAAGTGTTAAATACTCGGAAAAACGACGGCAGAAGTTTATGTAAGGGAACCATGATGGATTATCAGATCCAGAAATTTGTAACAATATAAATGTGTGAAATCGACTACGGAAACGATTTTGAGCAACCTCATTCACCTTTTTTCAATAATTTTAGCACCTTTTTGGTATACATACTTCGTTTTCCCTATTAGATAGGTTAAATAAATATGTATTTGATAGGTTAAATAAAATGATAAAATCAGTGAGTGTAAAACAATCCAACTATCAGGAATGGCGACTACAAATCTCCGCTAGACTCGGCCGCTTTCTTCAGAGAAGAGGGAGGAGTCCTATTAACCGTAGGTTGGTTGCCGGAATCAAGAACATTATAACGAAACGTCCTGCAGATTCCATCGCGATTCTACACGATATCGCATCCGCGGGCTACGAACTCAACAAGTCGAACGCGGTCGTGGACGATCTTCAGCAGGCCTTTTGTGATGGTTTGTCTGGATTCGTGATCCTCATACTCATTGTCGAAACTCATTTCGAAAGGATATTTTACCATTGTGTTTTACCAACTTTGCGTATCTTTTTCGTAAGATTCTCGTTATCGCACTATAAAATGCGTTCAGCCAACTGCTACTGCTCACCGAATAGCGACGCCTACACAAGGGGATCGCCGTTCAGCTGCGATGCCGGAAGGTGAAGCCATTTTTTCAACTTAACTTTTTATTTAGTGCATTATTGTCGATTTCCGGTTGAAACTAAGACGTTGTGGTGCAGCCAAAGCTGTTCCTTTTCGCGTTGCCAGGAGGCCCATCCTCCAATGTCCAGGCTCCTCATGAAATCAATGCTCGCTCCGTTCGCTAGGAAAAATAGAGGAAAACTTTTTTTCGAGGTGAACACTATTTTTAATGAGGTCAGCATACGATTGTCCGATAAAAATGGAATCATCCAATTTTTCACTTTACAAGAAAAAAGAGTACACGAAGTAAGCTCGGTTACAGCTATTTTGGCATGGTTTGCATCATGCAGCCATTTGAGGCGCTATTTTAATTTTTTTCAGAGTTTGTCACCTTACGGACAGCATATGAAATCTAAAGTGTGCTGTAACTTACATAACTATATTTTTTTCATTTTTCGGGCCATGACACCCTATCATGGGTTAAAAAATCTTCTTGATGCCACTCGAAAGTTACAACGTGATGAATGGAATTATTTTTCCAATTTTTTCTTTTGAAATTAAAACGTCATTTTATCCAAACTGTCATTTTTTTATCCAAAATGTCATAGCCTTGTGAAATATGTTTGGCAGTCAAGTCCACCAAATAAACCTGTGTGAAAATATAGTATTTTGGACTCAACGTTTACCACGCATGTCCCCAATCATGATTGATTCTTACGCAAAACATCTCTTAGCAATATAATTATTTTCAGATGCACCCCTTCAGGAGGATGCTATGAGGCCGTCCTAAAAACTGCCTCCCAGACAGACGCCGAAGATGATTGCAAGGTATTAATCCAAGCAATAGTCTGTTGTCGATTAAAATTCGCTATGCAATTGATGATCGGTAATTTTAGAAAAGGGGAGGCAAGCTCATATCCGTCCACGAAGACGAGCTCCAACGCTTCGCCACCTTCCGTAAGCACTCCTATTTGAATAGTTTCAATATGTTTCTAATGCTTGTCTTTGTGTTAAATACAACGTTTTCCAACCCACGCCAAGTTTTTTTTCAATTTGGATAATTTCATCAAATATTTAATTTTTGCGGCTGTTGTTTTAAAGGCGAAAATGGTGTAAAATTTTCGATCACGCCCTTGCAGTCTTTTCGGGCGGCAAGCAGTTCTGGATCGGCCTGAACGCAAAAACAAAGACGTGGTCAGACGGAGTGAGTTGTTTCAATTGGAATTTAATTCCCGGTATTTATCTTGCAATTAGTTTAGTTTCCTCGGTGGTACCAAAACAATGAAAAATTTATGTTTTTGTTCCCTTCATACATCGCTCGACTATTTGCATTGGCCGCCCGATCAGCCAGGCTTGACCGGTGACTGCGTGTACTCCTACTAATATTCTGGATTCAATACCGGATGGTTCAGCTCGAAGTGCGAGTAAGTCTGCAATGGTTAAAGCAAAAGAATTTTTTTCATTTCAGCAAAGCCCTGTCGTACGTGTGCTCCGTTCGCCCTTGCACTGATGAAAATATGAGATAAAATTAATAACCCGTGGTTTTGCAAAGTGAATGCTCTAAAGTCCTGAATTTGAAGACGAGTATGCTTCAGTCAGTCTTTTATATTCTTTGCGCTATTATCGGCGAACCAATCTCGCTTCTGGCAGATTTCGAGAGAAATTGGTTTTGGAGAGAGAAAACTTTGGACGGAATGCTAATTTATACAGGATTAGTTCACCGATAATTGTCGAAATATCGAATATTAAAAAATTAGGCCAGAAAATTTAAAATCAGAAGAACAGGAATTCCCTGCTTAACGCAATGGCAGGAACCTTTCGCGCAACATTAATGGGCTTAAAAATGTCGAGATACATTGGAATAACCAATTGAGATTATGACGCAACGTGACAAATCATGGAATCTTCTCCCACGCGGCCTGAAGCATTTTGAAGTGGCCGTCTGCTGTCATTTCCTCCACCGGGTGCAACGACCTCTTCCTTTTAGAAACAGTATATTAGTTTTTAAAACACTTCAGCATACCTTGACCGACAGAATATAAGTCGATGCCACCACGGCCCGTAGAAACGTTCAGCCGTCTTTTTCATCCCCTTGTGTGCTATTGAGGGAATAAGTACAGTTGAGCCACCCGCAACTGTACCACAGATCCGCGTGAATATTGTTTAATTGCACCGAGATCTATCATGTCAGAGAACTCAAGTTTCACACAGCTCCCCATATGCCTGGTTTCCGCAGTGGAATTAACAGATTCACGAATAAAACCACGGTGAGTATCAGAGAAACACTTACCGTTAGGTCATCACATTCGCAGTACGAGAGCGAGGGCGCTAATGAGGTCCCCAGAAGCACGACGATGACAGTTTCCGGAACGCACTCTTATGAGTCCATCGGTGAATGATCGGCCAGTCCAGTGAACAATGAAAGAAAATCTTATCCAGTCAGGTTCATGTTGAATGAGCGGAAACCTTAATTGTTGACAGGTCGTACGCACCATGGCACTAGCGAGCTGAAACACGCCGAATAACCGGACAGCAGTCAGCCAAACTTGTGTTTGGTAATTTAACAATTCATTGAGTGCCGCATCGACGCTTTATTATTTTCGGCGGAGTAAACGTTCTGGATAATACTCATTGCCATATTTCCCTATGATCTCTCTCCATAGATCTATCATTTCTCTAACCGCCTGACAATGAGAGATCATTAGAGATAGTCCGGAACATTTATTCTGCCGTCTAGCAGCGTTTATCCGAATGTGGTAATAAAAAATCGACATATAGGTTCGACATGGATCGTGTAAAAGTACGGAAAATTTTCTTCAAATAAAGAAATGGGACTGGTACTAATGGGAACAGAGGAGGCCTTTTGACCGTTTCATTATTCAGTGGAGGAGGTGAACAACGGGGGTGATGAACAAGCCAATATATCGCTAAATATTTTGAGCTTGAAAAGAAAGCACCTATGAATTCACCCCATGGAGAGTTCACTCGATTCTCGAACTTCGTCATTCAACAGCTCAATAGCCGTTGAATAGCGATTATCCTGTAACTTTGATATAATCATTTCATTAAGGATTTCACCATACCCTTTGCT
>JACMIG010004444.1:0-10250 GCA_014805385.1 Levipalatum texanum
CCCCCCTTCGCAGCCCGAGCATAGAAGATTGAGATAATTGGTCTCGGCGCCGCTCTCGGAGACTTCGTCTACTTCTCGTAGGGGACTTTCTCCCTTGCTCCCCACGTCTTGGACTTGGCTGAGTGCCAACATTCTTCCGCTTTTCTTCCTTTTTATCTCTAAGTCTCTCGGTTATATGCACCTCGGACAATTATGTCCGAAGTACATACGATTCGTCCTTTTTGCAAGCTGAATTCAAGAATGTGCCTGATTTCTAGTAATTGCTTATTTTTCAGCAAAGCATTGACATGTCTAGGGTTCGAACCCGTGTATGTTGTTTTCAACTCCAACTTCTTATCCACTACACCACAACTCCTTTGTTCCTCGGGCTGTTCCTGTTCCTTATCCCCCTGTCTTCCTTCTGAGATGGGGTCGTTGCATGAATATTCATTTCCCGGAAGCGCCTTCCTTCAAGGCGTTCCTCTCACCGTATTTATGTGCTATACAATGCACGGCTTCCGCTTAGTCTGCTCCCACCCGGATTTATTTCTGGAGCCACAGCTACCGGGGGCGTCATTTTCTCGTTTTGTTCGTGACGGATGGAGACGTAGAGGGATGTGGGGTGAGAGGAAAATGGACAGGCCTGAGAGAAGGGGAAAAGCTAATGGTCTTTTTCCATTGCGAGATTTTTTCTGTCTTCCAACAGATTCCGCCCTTTTCGTTGACCCCTTGAGTTTTGGTTCGCAATTCCATTTGGCAGACTCTATTTTAATTTAAAAATTTGCAGGTAGAACCGGAGAAGAACGTCATGGACTACATCTCGTCCTTCGACATTCGGCTCGGAAAGGAAATATACTATGCCGGCGAGACGATCGAAGGCAGCGTGCTGTTGGAGAACACGGAGAATATCAAGATAAAAGGTATGTAGCAAAGGTTCAAGCATGACTGGTATGACAAAGCGGTTTAATTGTTCACGTTTGAGAAAGCGGTTTATAATTGCCATTGTTTGAGAAGGCACTTTTTACCCATGTTTGAGAAAGCCGCTCGACATTCAAATGACTATCATAACTTTACAGGAATTCGCGTTCTCCTCCGTGGCAAGGTGCATGCGACGCTGAAAGTGGTCAAGTCCGGCGAGCGTCGAACCGTCAAGGACGACCAATACGTCCTCGATGAGAAAACCGTCATTTGGGGACAGGGTAGGTCAATATATTTTGGCAATGCGCCAAATAATTTTTGGCATCGTGCCAAACGCTTTGATTTCCAGATAAGAACGCTGAATCGGATACGATTCCCATCCTTCCTCGCGGTGTACATCAGCTCCCATTCACCTTCGAGTTACCACAGACGAGTCTGCCGTGCTCACTGGAGAGCCGCTATGGAACCATTCGGTATTATATCAAGGTGAGCCATGCTTTTCTTTAATTTATTAAATGAGCTGTAGGAGCAGGACTCCTGCCTGTGAAAGAGCTGGGGCTGGGGGCAAAAACGAAAAAAGTGGAACATGCTCGTCTGTGCCAAGCCCTTGACAGTAACCACAAAGGATGGTAGAAAGTGTAGCTCCTACTCCTCCTTAATATTTTAATTCTTAATATTTTCAGGTCATCATCGACATCCCGTACGCTTCCTCCCCTCAAGGCATCAAGTATTTCACGATCATTGGACCGCATATTGACTGCATGGACTCCAAGTATTTGGTGAGCTTTTTTGAATCTTTCGTCTATCGTTTGTTTTATCACGAACGAAAATGTTTTCTTCGTAGTAGAGTAAAAAGACCGTGAAGTTGACAAGTTGCTTCGAGGAGGAGTTGGAGCAACTTTGCTCGCATTTTCCCATACATCTACGTATTGATCCAGCCCTTTGTGATTGGAATGGGGCCAAACAAGTTACTCCTAATTCTTCTTTGAAATAAACTGATCTTTTCCAGAGCCCGCTCACCGGTCAGGACAAGATGACGACGTGCTGCATGTGTTGCAGGAGAGGCGCCCTTGCAATGCGGGTCACCCTGGATAGGTACGGTATCGTTTATCTGACACCACATGTGTCCCAGTTGAACTACCGTATCCTCTTCAGGACCGCCTATGTCTGTGGTGAGAATATCAGAGTGCGCGCGCAGGTGGAGAACAGGCAACCCTACCAGCAGGTCGTCAACATCAAGCTCATACAGGTGGGCTGAAAGATTGTAGATCATATTGTTTATTGAAGTAAATAATAAAGATGACAATTAAAATAACTAATTATTACAGCACGTGGAGTACTTCATCGAAAAGGGCGTGCTCGGAGAGAGTAAAGGACTCGTCTGTAGCGTCTTTGAGCACAAGTGAGCTAATATCGCAACCCACAGCGATTCTTACTTCCCATTCTGCTACGCTGCGTTTATTTCTAGAATTGAGTGAGTATAAATGTATTAAGCATAACAAAATGGAGTTTACTTCTTCGTCATTATTTTTTCATTGATAGGTCCCCCGCCATCGCGGCCAACGCCTCGGGCAAGTACGACTCCACCCTCGAGCACCCCATCTGCCTGCCCGTCGTCCCTCCCACTCTCGTCGGCGTCTGTCGCCTCGTACAGATCTACTACAATCTCAAGGTGCACATGCAAGGGAGTGATAGGGGGATTGTAGTTTCCTTTGATATGGTTCACTTTTACCGAAAGAGTTTGTGGAATATTCTGATCCGCATGACAGCTGCGGTAAAAACGGTATGAATTGGCACGGAATAGCGTTACTCTGGCGTAGATTTTCTGACAATGAGTGATGATAATCTAACGAGGTGATTATAAGTTTCTCCATCTCCTTTTACAAAGCCTGGTCTCAAACTATTCGAGGATCTTCGGAAGGAGAAAAACAGCAAAATAACGGAAATATCATTTCAGGTCTGCCTCGAGGACGAGAAGGGCAACGAGTCGCTGCCCCTCGATTTCCCGCTTACCGTTGCGACGGTGCCCTATCGGATACCCAATGCTACGCCGCCGCCCATCGATTACGGTATGTCCGAGAGCAATGAATCCCGAGAGAACGGAACAACATCTGCCGAAACACGATACATATTCAGCAAGATCTTGAGAATGAACCTTCTTGTAGATTTCTGCTCGAACCACGTCGAAGGCGGCAAGTACGTCTCGCCGGAGTTCCGGTTAGGGCAGGTTAGCCAATATAATTCATTTCATCAATTCACGTTCACCGAGTAAAACCCTCTAAAAACTGAAATGTTTTCAAGGTCTACGACGGCGAGGACGGGGAACAGCGAGAGGAGGAGATCGTTCTGTATCGCCCCGTCTACGCGAGGATTGCCGAGCGACGAGGCATTCGAATGGCGAGCGAGAAAAGCGCCGGTTATCGAGGATCGGTATGTTACGATTTCACTAGCTTAGTCTTGGAATTCCTTTATCGGATGTTGCCGTAACGGTAACTGTTACAGTAGATGTAACTATTTTTACCTGTGATGGCAAAACTTGACATGTGACTACAAAAGAAGACCTAACTTGAAAAGTTACATCTTCTTGTTCCCGTGGAAGACGTAACTTTTCAATTCCAGTACAACCACATCGGCGGTAGCCAGCAGTCGATATTCACCGAGAATGGCGGAAGGCGGAGGAGCGGAGCAGCCACTCCAACGATTGTAACCAAGAAAGGCGACGATGACATGGCACAAGAGGTGAACAGCTTTGTTAATCTGTTCTGGATAAAAAAAACCAAAACAAAAACAAACCTACAGTACTGGCCAAAAGTATCCGGGCACTTTTTCATGTCTTTATAACTTTTGGCTGACTCCATGAAATCAAGAGGGGTTAAAAGGATATGGTAGACCAACTCAAGGTCAGTATGTCGAAAAGTGGCGCCCCATTGATCTATCTTTGAAAATGTCATTTTTTCCGCTTTTTTTGATTTTTACCCCCTCCCAGGAAACGAATCTGATTAAAAAACCAAAAATTCTACTTATACGTCAGGCTCATGGGAACTTACATGCATGATGCTAGGTGCGGGAAAAATTTCCTGAATTTGTAGCAGGAGCTCAAACCCAGTAACTCATTTTCTGGAAAATTTTATATTAAATGGCCAATACATCGGATCACAGTAAGCAGGGTATCAAAAATATTCAATTCGGAGGGTGTTTGTTTTCCAACACAAAAAGTTCCATATTGGGCACTATGACGAAATTCGCTTTCCTATGTAACCTCATTTTGGTGATGCCCCAAAATCGTGGACACATATGGACAAAATGTGCCTACTATGCCAAACTTTCCCATAACAACACAGGAGCAAGCCTGCCAATTTTCACGATTTTAGCTCATTCTACACGGAAGATACAGCGAGTGTTGTGAGACGTTTGACGCGTCCGGATCGGCAATCATATTAAAACTTTGACCGCAAACGTGCCCCAAACATGCCTGAATTTACCCGGAAATGGCTTATAATGATCAAATTTCACTTATTACTTCATAAAATTTCACCAGCATTACTCAACCATATAATTTAGGACAGCATGTATTGGCGAGGTGCCGATCCGGACGCGTCAAACATCTCACAAAACTCGCTGTATCTTCCGTGTAGAATGAGCTAAAATCGTGAAAATTGGCATGCTTGCTCCTGTGATGTTATGGGAAAGTTTGGCATAGTAGGCACATTTTGTCCACATGTGTCCACGATTTTGGGGCATCACCAAAATGAGGTCACATAGGAAAGCGAATTTCGTCATAGTGCCCAATATGGAACTTTTTTGTGTCGGAAAATAAACACTCTCTAAAGTGAATAATTTTGATACCCTGTTTACTGCGATTCGATGTATTGGTCATTTAATATCGAATTTAACAGAAAATGAGTGAAAATCTTTGAGCTCCTGATACAAATACAGGAAATTTTTCCCGCACCTGGCATCATGCTTGTAAGTTCCCATGAGCCTGACGTATAAGTAGAATTTTTGGTCTTTTAATCTGATTCGTTTCCTGGGATGGGGGTAAAAATCAGAAAAGCGGAAAAAATGACATTTTCAAAGATAGATCAATGGGGCGCCACTTTTCGACATACTGACCTTGAGTTGGTCTACCATATCCTTTGAACCCCTCTTGATTTCATGGAGTCAGCCAAAAGTTATGAAGACATGAAAAAGTGCCCGGATACTTTGGCCAGAACTGTAAACTGAGGAACAGCAAGCAAAAACCGAAATTTGCATAATTGAAAGAAGTGCGCCACTAAATTGAAACCGAATTGAAAGAAACGAAAGCAGCTTTCGTTACGAATAATTTATTAGTACACCGAAACAATTCAACAACATTGTCAGTTGCTTCGTGATGATTTAGTAGCTACTTTGCAGATCATTGACAAGGTGACAGCGCACATCGAGCGAACCGAAATTCGGGAAGGACTCAAGAATGGCTCCGACGAAGTCAAACCACTTATAAATGGACATAACGATCTTGACAAATAGAAATAGCAAAGTTTGAAGAAGGAGTAGGAGCAAAGTTCCGCTTCCGTAAAACAGCTGGGTCAAAAGCGCACTTGCACTTAGGCCTGTGTCTGAGTTTTAGCCACATTTGCCACAGCTGTTTTACGGTTGCGGAACTTGGCTCCTTCTCCTTCTTTAATATTACCATCATTTTATCGTTCGTGAAATATACTTACTTCCCTGTGTGTGTGATAATTTAACAGAGCTTGCTCCCTACGGATGCTTTCAGCAATTTCGCAATTTCCGGCTTCAATGAGTATTCATACATGAACTCCTGGTGTACCCTCCACAGATCCACTTACCAATTCCCACAGATCACTCTGAATTTGTTTTATATTTGAATGTACAATGATCACGAATATCTCGCGAAGTGCATTGTAAAGTTATCTTCATTGATGATAAATGCTTCAAACTTTTTTCACCAAACTGAGCACTGCAATTCAATCTTTTTTTACCAGCCAGCAATCGAAGTGTGTTGACAGTTGCATAATAATCAACAACGTGAATTAATTTCCTATGTGTGCGAAGTACTAACTAATTAAATCCCGTTCCATTCAAGGTACCCGTAGCATAAAGAACCCGCGATATTTTGCATGCCTCAGTCCAGTTTTTGCCTCTGTACGAGATTCGCGTAGAGACCGTCGAGTGCGAGAAGTTCCTGGTGACTGCCTCTCTCGACTATTCTACCATCCTCACATACGAGGATGACGTCCGAGTTCTGTAGTAAGGAGTGTGTGAACGAGGGAGGAAGGGAGAGGGGGTGTAGTGTGAAAGTACTTGGATGGATGAGAGACGATGGGCGATCACTAAACATGTTCGACCAGCTCTCGCCTGGTCGAGGGCCTCTTGGACTACCTGAAGGGAAGATAAGGTGAGAGGAGATGAAATTCACAGTGAAAAAGTTACTGGGTTACTCGGTGACAGATTTCCATGAGAAGGGAACGTAGACGTAAGAAAGCAAAAGTTTTGACCACTGAGCGGATCGAACGCCCAACCTTTCGATCTGGAGTCGAACGCGCTACCATTGCGCCAAGCGGTCATGCTTGCAAGCGTGTCAGAACAACCTGACCTTTTCACTCTCGGTGTCCAGTGCACTCGTGGCCTCATCGAGCAGGAGCACCTTGGGGTTCATGATAACTGCCCGCGCAATCGCGATTCGCTGTTTTTGCCCTCCAGACATTTGACTTCCACGCTCACCGACTTCCGTGTCGTAGCCCTGGGAAGGAGGGAGATGAGGGGAGGGAAGGGGAGGTATAGGAAGGATGAGAAGAAGTGGAGGAATAGGTGCAAATAAGAGGAAGGGTAAAAGTGAGGAAGAGGGAGATGAGAGGAAGGAAAGGAAGGAAGGGAAAGTTGTAGGAGAATGGAGAGGAGAAGAGGGTTGAGGTGAGATGGAATGGGCGAGGAGAACGAAAGAAGAGAGTGATGGGGATAAAGAAGGAGTATAGGGTGAGCGGAAATGCGCGAAAAGGGAAGTAGATGGAGAAGAAGGCGTGCACAGGGGTACTGACTGCTGGTAGAGATGTGATGAAGTTGTGTGCATTGGCCAGCTTCGCAGCCGCTTCGATCTGATCTTGAGTGGCTCCTGAAATAGTCAAGACAGAATTGGCGAAATGGATCATGCTCACCTTCCATTCCGTACGCGATGTTCTCCCAGATGGAGTAGTTGAAGAGGATCGGCTCCTGTTCCACGAGCGAGATTTGGGAGCGGAGGTGGGCCACGTTCATGAGGCGGTGATCGACACTGTCGAAGGTCTGGAAGAGGAGGAATAAGGGAGGAAGGAGAGTAGGAGTAGGGCAAGGAGAAAAGGTGAGGAGTAAAGAAGAGATAAGACGAGCGAAGAAAGAGGTTAGGTGGAGCACAGGGGAGAGCATGGAAAGAGATAGAGGGAGCACAAGCAAGGAAAAGAGGAGAAGAGAAGATTACCACAGCGCCATTCGAAGGGTCGTAGAACCTCTCGAGCAGCTGAATGACCGTGCTCTTTCCACATCCAGAAGGCCCAACGAGAGCTACTGTCTGGCCTGGATGAGAGTGAAGAATTGAGGGAAGAGCATAAAAGACTCGCCTGGCCTCGCCACGAAGCGGAGTCTGTCCAGCACCTTGTGATGTCTGCGCGTCGGATACGAGAAGCTGACATCGTTGAAGCGAATCTCTCCGGAGAGGGTCTGCAATAGGGGATGGATCAGGCTCTCCTCTCTTATCCTCTCCTCATACACACTCCTCTTCTTCTCCACCTCTCTTCTTCATCTCCTCCTCCTCCTCTTCTCTCTCACCTCTCTGCTTCTCAAACCATCTCTCCTCATATCTTCAACCTCTCGTCTTCTCCTCTACCTCTCCTTCTTTTCTACACCAAACTTCTTCTCTTACCAGCTCTCCTCGTTTCCTTCTCCCCCTCTCCATCTTACCGTCCTCTCCCCTCCCTCGGCCAAGGAGTCGATAGAGGGCTTGAGCTGCAGCATCTTGAAGAGTAGGCCGGCAGAGAGACGAGCCCGAACGTATTCAGGGAAGTATGTAGCGAAGGCGATCAGGGACATCGAGGCCACGTTCAGGACCTCGATCACTCTGAATGGATGAGTAAGAAAGGGGGAGCACTATTGTGAAGAACCCACGGGGTGGCAATATTTTTCCGATCTTTCTGCGCTTAGCGCCCGTTTGATCTACCATTTGCTCACCGGCGAGATACGATGGAGCAGGCTGGGACAACCCACGTTTCAACTACATAATGCAAAGTACTCATTACAGTAGTAATGTTACTCAATACGAATGAGTTTCGGAAAATAATATTGTCACACCGTGGGTTCTTCACAATAGGTCAAGAAGGGAGAATAAGGAGGGGTTGTCGATGATGTGGGATTCGTACATAGAAGAAGGTGAATGAGGATGAGAGAGGAATAGGGAGGGAGTGAGGGGAGGAGAAGAGGGGGGGGAAAGTACTCACTGGAACACAATGTACGGAGATGCCTTCTCGACATACACGAGCCAGACGCCGTAGCGATACGCTACGGAGAAGTTGAAGAAGATGTACGAGAAGAAGAGGGCGTACGTGAAGGATTCAATGACTCCTGAAAACGGAGGATGAAAGGTGATAAAATTGAGCGGTACCTCTTACGAGAGCCCTCCTCCGCGGCCCTGCCATTCCTCTCTTGAACTCGTCTACGAAGTGCTTCTCCCGCGTCAAGTAGGCCACCGTCTTGTGGAGCTCGATGGCCTCGGTCGCAAGCTGCAAGCTTCACATTGGTCGCATCACCTTCATATCCCCCTCATTTTCATGATTCCCCCCACCTGCTCCTTTTCTCCTACTGTTCTACTGCTTTTCCGCTCATTTCCTATTTCTTCCTCTCTTACTTCACCTCCTACTCCACCACTTTCCACACCTTATCACCCTACTCCCTCCTCCCATCCTTACCCTTGCTGGCTCGCCTGCCTTCTCTGCATCCTTCTCCGCCCTCCGCCTCAGATACTGCGAAACCAGCGTCTGCAGCAGGACGAGGGTCTGAAGATGTACAGGTCTATCTCACTCCCCACCTCCCCGACTCAATTTCCTCTTCCGACACCCCCTCCCCCTTCTCCATCGTTTCCATTTCCTCTCCTCACCCCAGACGCCAGTATTCCAACAGGAGCCATGATGGGGCTGTAGGTGAAGGCGATCACGATGGCGGCAACAACGGCAGAAACTGCCTGCAGCACGTCCGCCAGACGCTGGTCCACGGCCTGAAAGTATAGAATTGGTGATCAGAGAGGAATAGAAATGAATGACACTGAATGAGAAGAGGGAGATGGAAATGGGGGTGATGAAGGAAAGGGAAGGTGCTGAAAGGTGAGAGAGAGATGTAGCAGGGAAGAGAGGACGAGAAGAAGGGAGGAGCTAGTGGGAAATAGAGGAAGATCAGATTGGAAAAGAAGGACGGGGAGGGGAGGTGGATAAGACAGTGAAAGGAGGTGGACGAGAAAGGAAAAGGAAAGATGGTGGAATTGAAGTGGAACTGGGTTAACGAACCGCCCGGATATTGGGCGCATCAGAGGCGAGTCTCGTCGTCAGCCTTCCGGGCGCATGCTCCAGCTTGTCGAAGTACTCGCCGTCCTAATAGAAGTATAGATTGATGATTGGAGCATTGATTCCGATTGGAGTATTGATCGATAGATTCCGAACCTGCTGCACTATGTTCGTGAAGAGATCGATTCGCATTCGTTTCGTGAGAAATTCGCCCGCCTTGCCGAGCAGGAAGCCGGAGAGGAAGGTGGAGATGAAGGATAGAAGACCTGAAATTTCTCCCCTCCTCTCTTTTCCACCCCTTCCTAGTCTTCCTCTTTCAAACTCACCGATGAGTGCGAACCAGACTGCATTCATGCGCGCACCAGCCAGCTTTGCATCATCGTCAGAGTTGCTCAGAGACTGAAAGAGGGAATAAGGGAGAAAGGAGGGAGAGAGAGTGGAGATTGAAGAGGCGGAATTCACATAGAACATCCTCCCGTAGATGATGGAGAAGAGGGGAATGGTGCAGCCGCGAATGCACGCCATTAGCACGCCGATGAAGAGCATGAACCTGTCAAGAGTCTCTCCAGCCTCCTTCTTCCCTCCCACTCACCACTCTTCCCTCGCGTACAGGATGATGGACCAGATGGACGAGGGTGCGACGGCTTCCTCCTGTAGCATTCCTCCCTGTTCCTTCTTCATCCCTCCCCACTGCTCATCTTCTCTTCACACTAGGGTTGTCGAAACGGATAAATCAGGCCAGTCTAGAATTGCGGATATCCGCAGTCGATGGGAACTATCCGCACTGACTGTCTGGATATCCGCAGTTATCCATATGCGAATAGTTTCCAT
>JACMIG010004446.1:0-10244 GCA_014805385.1 Levipalatum texanum
CCCCCGCCCCCCCCCCCCCCCGCCCCCCCCCCCGCCCCCCCCCCCCCCCCCCCCCCCCCCCCCCCCCCCCCCCCCCCCCCCCCCCCCCCCCCCCCCCCCCGCGGGCCCGCCCCCCCAGACCCCACCGTGATATTGCAACCTTTGGTTTGTTCGTACGTAGAGAAGCCGAGGCGAACAGAAGAAAATCAAGACAAAGTATTCAGATCTGGTATTATTACTGGCTAAACATCGGAGTAATTCACTTGTTTGCTTTTCTGTTCTGCCTTTTTACGCGATTACCGGTGGACACGTACTACATCTACGATAACAAAACAGACGCTTTCACTTCTATTTCACAGACTGTAAGATTGTCACTACTCAGGGGCGAATATGCGAAACACACCTTTTGAAAGATATACATTCAAAATACTACTACAGCTTAATAGAAAAAACTTTACTTGTCAGCCGTTATCCTTCGCTCTGACGTGTGAATTGTGTTTCGGCGTGGCTTGCCTTTGTTTCTGCATCGTCATCAATGTAAGAGTTCATTTATTCAAAGAGCTTCTCGATTTCAGGCAACTTCTTTCATTAGACTCTTCGGTTTCAAGGAGGCCACAATGAGGTCGAGACAATCCGCAGTCAGTAAATTCGATGCTGAAGTTTTCCCCCAAACCCAAAAGTTCTGCAGGAGAAATCGCTCTATATATATCGTTCTGCACATTCCTGATTCAGTCGCTCAACATTGGAATCGTGGTCAGTTGGGAGAAGGAAAAGAGGAAAAAGAGAATAGAGGTCCAACAGATCATTCGTAGGTTGCCAACATCGCGTTTTACTCGGAAGATTCGCCCGCCATGGTGTTTATCTCCGTAATCACACCCTTTTCCTCGGACTTCTTCTGCTTCGGCCTGTCCATGTGAGCACTGGCGCTTCTGATCTTCCGGTAGTCGAAGGAAGATCCACGTGAACCTGTGAAAATAACACCTGTTTTCTAGTCATGCTAGTTTCTGCCTATTTCCGACTCCAGAATGAGTACTATGGACATGATATTCTGTGAATTGGCCCAGACCAATACCAAGAAAGCACCAAACATTCTATTCACATTATAGGAGTTCCCTCCTCATCGCGGGCCCTATTCAACGGAAGACCCTTCGAATACTGCGGCTGAAACGAAGAACGAGAAGAATAATCCCTCCCCACACTTTCTCCCTCTCCGAAACCGTCATGAAATGAAGTCAAAAGATCGCGACAGTTTATGATAAAAGGCTCTGTGCCAGGTTCCGCCAGGATCCAGTGCAGATTGTGACTATCGAAACGATTCTCTGCATAGCCAATGAAGTTCCCACCAGATCGCCGATGTGTGGAGCGACAGGATTACATGACGAGTGGACAAGAAGGAGTCATTTGCATTTTGTGATAATCCAAAATCATGGGGGTGAAACTGGGCATTCTACGTGACTACTCCCTCCCTATTGGATTGTCCCTGGTAGATATGGAGATTCCTAGATAGAATTCCGGCACAAATTGTGATGGGGCTCTTCACTCCACCCTCGCGTAATCGCTGATGAACAAGTTGATGGCGATCGCTTGAGGGGGCAGCTCACAATGTTCACATCGACCATTCGTCACCAGAACACCGAGCTAATATCTGAATAAATTATTTTGATTACTGCTATAAATTGTATCTACCATGACAGCGCACCCAAGTTCACCTCTTCGTATCCAATCCAGTGTCTGGCCTTGGTCTCCAAGGTGAAGCTTCGTTGAACACTTCTCGAGGAGCTTGTTCTGTGTTCTGTTATTCGACCATGGAACCAATCGGGGTGTGATAGGCGGGCACATGAGCGGAAGTTCTCCTCCTCTTCGGTGAACTCTCCCGTCTATCTTTCACCCAGTTCCCGTCGAGATGGTGGGAACGGAATCGACTCGGGTACTTCTTATATCATTACAATCGACCCACCCTTTGACACATTCTCCACTTTCACTGCCACTCGTTCTTCTCTCGGGGATAGGGAACGATGTCTTCTCATCAAGATTGTGCGCTTATTCATCCGCTTTTTCATCTTCACGCTCTGTTCACAGCCAGCGAATATGCCAGAGTGATTCAGCTGCGCTTTCTTTCCTACATCCCCGCTGTACTCTTGTCCCGCTACCTGGAGTTTTTAATCCAAAACGCGTATATCATAGATAGAATGTCTTCATTCAATAGGATGCGGGTACTTCTATGTAGTTGTCTGTCTGTGCGCATCTACAGTCTCCCTGTAAAACGTCCGTACTGTTCCTTCCAGCCCATCCCGATGCCATGAGCTGTCTGCCCTCCTTCGCCGGCCTCCGTGGCGACCGTCGATGCCTGCTCGCCATTGTCTACCTCGCCCACTTCATCGACTTCATGCTCCTCACGGCAGTCAGTCAGTGCCACCCTCCTCTTGCCAGTGACAATGGAACCACCCTTCAGTCCCCATCATGCCGGAATTCCTGCTGAGCTTGCAAGAAAAGAACGACGAAGCCGCCGAGCTTCTGAACCTAAAAGTAAGTCGATATAGATTAACCTAAAAATAAGCTGATATGGATGAACCTATGCGTATTTCGACATTTATGAACCTAAAAGTAGGTTGAGGTGAATGAACCTAAAAGGGGGTTGGAATTGATGAAACGAAAAGTAATTCGATATGGATGAACCAAAAGTAGGTTGATATTGATGTATCTCGATATGGATCATCATAAAAGTGATTCATTATTGAGATCGACGCAGAAATGAGTGATAATCCTGCAGTCATAGCGTATTTCTGATCATCCTACAATTGGTTTGTTCCACAACAGCTATTCTCCTTTCAGCAATCCAATGCCTCTCTCGCCGTTGATCTCCTCGATCCGGCACTGCACAATGGAACGACGGGAAGCGTCGACGCAGTCAAGTATCACGGACTCTCGGATCCGAAATATGAGCATCTTCCAGAGTCTTCCCCGACGAGAACATCATCATCGGCCTCATGTTCGCCTCCAAGGCATTCGTCCAAATCCTGGCCAATCCCTTCGTTGGACCACTGACTAACAGGTTCATTTCAAGAGGTCACCTATTGACGAACACGCGGGAATATGTTTCCCGTCGTTGAAGTAGCATAGAATTTTGAACGGAAGACAATTGCTGAATAAACGGAAATCCTCCAAATCACATTGAACAGTAACTTTTATCCCATTGGACCTACTGATCAATCTCTTTTCATCTCATTGGGTGATCGATGGTATTAACTGGTTTGAATTCTACTTTCAGAATCGGCTTCTCCCTTCCCCTTTTCGGAGGCACGTTGATTATGTTCGGGTCGACGTTCGCCTTCGCCGTGGGTCAGTCGCTGCCTCTGCTCTGGATCGCCCGTGCTCTACAGGGAATTGCAAGCGCTGCAACGAACACTGCTGGTAAGAGGCCTCCTCCCTTTCCGCCTCAGATGCTAAAACAGGCAATTACAGGCATGGGAATGCTGGCCCGCGCGTATCCTGATGAGAAGGAGCGCGGAACTGCCATGGGCATTGCACTCGGAGGTTTGTTTCCATCGTTGATGGTTGGTATTTGAACTCATCTCCAGGCCTAGCGATGGGCGTGTTGACGGGTCCGATCTACGGCGGTGTCCTGTACCACTGGACGGGCGACAAGTTCATACCCTTCATCATTCTCGCTGGACTGGCGCTTGTCAATGGAGGTTCGATTATGGATTGATGGAATAGTCACGCGACGAACACGAATAGGAATTATTTCGGTATCAAATGTAGCGCTTGTGAAGAACTAACTGTTCCAGTCATGCAACTCATTTTCCTGCAACCGCGCGTGGAGAAGGCGGAGGAGGCGGAACCGAGCACCTTCGTAGCCCTCCTCGAGGATCCCCTCATTCTGATCACGGCAGGTACCGCATGTATGACGATGACTTATCGAGGCTTAATAAATAGCAACAAAACCGCAACGAAATTGCTACGGTCATTCCATCAGACAAAAGGCAATCTCGTGAAACATAAGCAAAAAGCTCGTTTTCAGGAGCCCTAACCGTCGGAAACATCGGCGTGGCGATCCTCGAAGCATCCCTTCCACTGTGGATGGTACAGAATTGGGGAGCGACGTCCCTGGAGTGCGGACTCGTCTTCCTCCCCTGCGACATTGCCTATCTCTTCGGAACGAATCTATTCGGATACGCATCGCATAAGATGGGCAGGTAGATGAACTTCACGGATTGGAATTGGGCCGAAAATGAGCTATGTTCTACTTGAAAAAGAGGCTACTGAGCAACAAGTTTATTTTTTATCATACATTAACCATTTACTCGGTCTTCTTCGGGGTAGAAAAAGTGTCAAATACAAAACTGACATAGAATAATGTTTGCAGGTGGCTCTCGACTCTGATCGGTCTCTGCATCATGGGCTTCGTTTTCGTTGGCATCCCGCAGGCTCGCAACATCTTCTGGCTCATCCTTCCCCACGCCGGATTGGGCATCAGCATGGGTGAGAATCTAATTCATTACATGGAACACACGTCTAATTATCGTCTTTTGAAAGTCTTATAGTTTTATTAGAGCTCTGAAACATAGTTCTGTAAAGAACTACTTTTTAACTTGATCATAACTAAATACAATAGAGATGTCATACCGAAATGCGATTAGCTCGTAGATACAATAAGAATCCTGCAGGAATGATCGACGCTGCGGTGTTCCCTCTGATGGGGCAGTTGGTGGATCTTCGCCACTCGGGCGTCTACGGCTCCATCTATGCCATATCCAACTCGGCTCTCTCGCTGGCCTTCGCCGTCGGCCCCTCCGTCGCCGGTCCACTCATCGCCGCCACCGGATTCAATGTGTATGACCCATGTTTTATGCTACTGATTATTTAAGCAATATAAAAAAGACATTTTAGCATGTGAATGCTGAATTGAAGTTGACGCATTGTTAAAACACGGCAGATCTAAATACTTGCCTTGCAGTGCAATGTACGCGACAGCCTTGGTGGCCGTTGTGTATGCTCCTCTCCTTCTCTTCCTCCGCCGACCCGCCCCCACAGCTAAAGTTGCCCCCGGTCTCGAGGCCAAGAACGACAGCGACGCGTCCCTCTCCGAGTACGAGGAGAAAGAAGACATGCAGAAGCTCTAGTCATTTTTGTTGAACTCAGGGTTGTCCACGATTTGTTTCCGGGTAATCACACGTTTGATAACCAATGACATTGCGATTTATCTGTTGCGTCAACTCAGATTAAATGAAACAGCGCTACTCAAAATAAAGATTCGAAAATTTTGATGACTACAATATCGATTCCAGCCGAGTGCAGTACGCGACAGAGTTTGATTGCAGGATAATAGGTTTGCTTTGACACCTCACTGTTTCACTTTAAATAACAGATCAAGTAAAGTGGCACAAGCAAAAACGCAGACGTCGTTGACAGAGAAATGAGAAATGGCTAACTTGTCATTTCTCGGGCGTGTGTTTTGGTGTGCTTCTGGAAAGGAAAGGAAATAAAATTCTACACTACAAGCGCTACCCGGAGGCTGCGAGCCTTGGAATATCTTTTTTACACTGCTCACACTTGAGGGACTTGCCATAATGAGTGATGAAATGTGTCTAAGATGAGTAACTTGTGCATCGAGCTGCAATGATCGCTAATCTTTAAATTTGAGCTGCAGGAATAGCTCATGGGGCATTTGGCGCATTTGAATGTCTCCCCGGTATGGAAGCGCATGTGGATCTTCATTAATTTGTTGTAGGTGGTGTCAGTGTAGATTAAAAGGAATACTTATGACTACGGAGCGTGAACCGCGTCCCGCACTCATCGCACTTGAATGGTCTTTCGCCAGTGTGCAATCGCTGGTGTTGCTGGAGAATTAGCGTGTGTTTCCATAGCGTCATGAATACTTGTTTGACGAACGGATCTTGATAGTCATAAAAATTGCAATGAGGTGCAAAGCTCTCGTGGCACTGCCCGTCGAAGTACTGACTTTTGATATCAATTATCAATTGCCGTGGAAAAAAGCGGCGAAGAGTTCTCGCTGGTACTCCTTTGAGAACGAGCCGCTGTTCATTTGCGCCTCGATGCACACTCGTACTTTTCTCTTTCTATTCGTTCGTGTGCTTATTGTCGCACTCTTCCTAATTTTAATCTCACAAGGAGATTTAACTCGTTTGAATATGTCCCCTCATTCCAGGAGGCAACATGTTGACAGGGAGCTAGAGCAGAGGAATGGCAGAATGGAGTGTGAGCATGGCGATCACTCGTCATGCGAGCACCGCCTGGCTTGTGATTACATCACATGTGTTTTGTTCCAGGTGAGCTCTACCATTGCCGATAGCTGTTTGGCGAATTTGAGGCCCTCTGCTTACTTCGGCTCTATTACACGACAAAGTGGAAGGAGATGGAGCTTTTAACTTTCTGTACACATCGCGAACTCCTTCCGCCACAACTCTTCGCAAACCAATGGTTAAATACGATACACTCAAATAGCAACTATAATATAACAAATGTCGACTGAGGGAATAACTTTCTCAGTGACCGTAGATAAATTAAAAAAGGAACAATAATGTTATGTCAATATTTCAGTGGAGGCCTCCATCCCATCCTAACCAGGTGCATTTCGGGTTCTCGACCGCCTTTCCCACTGTCTGGCGATAAGCGAAAAGGTGACGTTGGAGGAGGACAGAGACCATTTTGACGACAAATTTGGTGAATCAAAGTGTTACTTTGGTCACTGGGTGACATGTGTGAAGAAACAGAACGAGATCCTCGATTCTTGACTCGAACAAGAGACAAAGAAAGTGAAGAGAGTTGAAGCGGCTTGAATTTGTCTCGAGATTGACGTTGATTTCTGTCTCCCTGATCGGGATGAGATCCACGAATAGCCGTGACCCTCCCTCGCCCCTTCTTATCTTCGTCTTCCCTTCCAAACTTAGCCTCGAGGCAGCTAAACATAGCCGGAAACGTCGCTTATCGGCATGAGACTGTGATCCCGCGAGGGGGTAGAAAAGGAAGAACTCGCTGGCTGGGAGGAGTGAGACGCTCTCGTCTTCCTACGTCGAACGATCACTTCCCTTTCCCTCCTCTTGGTTCACTCAACCCCAGTTCGGCTTACACCCACAGTCCCTTCCCCTTTATAATAGAGGTCGAACTTAGAAGAAGGGCCACGCTTCCCATTCCCTTTGTGCTTTCGTCTCATATTGCCTCTTCTTTTCAATCTGTTATCGCGCCATGCGTTCATGAACTTTACATTTGCTTCTTGACTTCATTTATTGAAGCCTCGTTTCAGCTCTCAAACCTCCTCAAATCAAACACCAAAAATGCCGATGGTCCGCCGCGAGTCGGTTGGAGACGACAAGGTACCGTAGCCCTTATCTCTTCCATAAATAGCCTGTCTCCCCGTCTAATCCTTCCTTCCCCCCTTTACAGTACCTTTCATCAGGTGGAAATCTGCGACCGCAAGTGGGACATTCTCTCAACCGCGCGTTCCATCGCCTCTGCCCGTTCCCTCGAGGTGCCTCTTCTCCTCCTCGACCTCGAACGAGAAATGGCCTCAGGGACGGGACGAGGCCTTCCTCCTCGTTTCCATCGACGCCCTCGTTGATAGACTCGCTCTGTGGAGGAGGCACCTGCCCATGGTCGAGGTACGATTCACTCCATAGTCTTTTTGGGGAGGTCGATTAAAAAGGATAGTAAGTAGTAGGTCTTCGAGTGTTAATCATAGAAGAAAATCCTCCACTTCAGCCTCACTTCGCAGTCAAAGTGAATCCGGATGAAGTCGTCATCCGCTGCCTCGCCGCTCTTGGCGTCGGATTTGACTGTGCAAGTCGCGAGGAAATTGAAACGGTGAGAATGTTGCATCATGGTTCATCTATGTTTCACCGGCGAAAAATGGTACGGACTTATTTTGAATCCTCGATGCTGCTGTATTTTCTGTTCAATAGAAAACTTGAACAATTTTATCCTTCCTCAGGTGCTTCGTGTGGGTGTTGCTCCTGAGCGAATCATCTACGCCCATCCATGCAAGATGTCCTCTTACATCAAGTTCGCCAACGACCGCCAAGTCAATTTGATGACTTTCGATAACGCTGAGGAACTGGCAAAAATCGTCGATTTCCACACATCCCCTGAGTAAGAATTGAATTCATCAAACTAGTGAATATCTTCATATTTCAGACTGATTCTTCGAATCGCCGTTTCCGATCCCACTGCCCAGTCTCCGCTTGGACGAAAATTCGGAGCGGAGCCTGTGGAAAAAGCACCTGAATTGCTGAGAATCGCTGCCGAAATGGGACTGAGCATCAGGGGAATCAGGTTGGATTGAACGAAAGATCAAAGATCATTCTTCTCTTCAGCTTCCACGTTGGTTCGGGATGCAACGATTCGCTGGTCTACAGAAGGGCCATTGAACATGCCCGAAGACTCTTCGATATTGGAATGACTCTTGGACATCGAATGGACATCTTGGACATTGGAGGTGGATTCCCTGGGACCGAGAATCCGAATGCACCGTTCGAGAAGGTACGGTAGATTAGAGCAGAGTTCAGATATCAGAGATGATTTCAGATCGCTTCGATCATTCGTTGTTCCCTGGACGATTTCTTCCCCGATCCTTCTGTCCGAGTAATCGCTGAGCCTGGTCGATTCTTCGCCACTCGTCCCTTCACTCTCGTCACGAGTGTCATGGCTGCCACTGCAGTCTCTGCTGATAACATCACCAAGAAAGGTCCCACTCCCCCCTCCTCCTATCCAACTCCTCCTTCAAGACGAAGACTCCTCCTCCACTGGATACATGTACTACCTGAACGACGGTGTCTACGGCACCTTCAACTGCATCCTCATCGATGCCGCCAAGCCCGTGGGCCAGCCCCTCTTCGTGAGTGGCCCTTCCCGCTTCCTCCACTCTCATTCTCTTCAGGAGGGCCCTGGCCCCTGCTTTCCCTCCACTCTCTGGGGTCCAACATGCGACTCAATTGACCTCATCGAGGATAACAAAAAGATGAGACGACTGATCGTTGGAGAGTGGCTGATCTACCGGGACATGGGGGCCTACTCCGCCGCCGTCGCCACGGGATTCAATGGATTCCAGAAGCCGAACAGAATCTACGTTATGAAGCAGAGAACTTGGGCCATGCTGGGAATGTGAGCACAAAAAGTTATGTACAGTGGTTATTGAAAACGGGAAGTGAACGGGATACCTAGTAAACAGTTTTTATGATTGTCTTTCGCGTAATGTCTCTGCTTTACATTGTTGTTTTCATAATTTATAGTGAACTTTTTTTACGTCAAAAGCATGCATATTCTCATGTACATTCGGCAATGACTGTAATAAAAATAATGTTAACATAGTGCCTGTGTGATTAGCATTGTTTTAACAAAAAATGCTTTAAAAAGCGTGTAGAACATAGAGGGCCCAGATAATACAAGAATGGGTCACAGGTGAAATCCTACAGTATCCAAGTCCTCGATATCCCACACTGAATTGCTGCGTCGACCGGCAAGCCACGTCGGGCTTCAATCCAGTGGTAGAATTTAGAGGGACAGAACAATACACGGGCGAGAAGGTAGGGGGTGGATGGTTAAGGGAATATGGGGGCAATGGTATCCTGAGCGGGAGAAAAGAAAGGGAACATTATACCGAATCGTTTCGTCATCCTCATGGCGATGAGGATGGCTGCGGCAGAGGACGAGAGGTGAGGCAAGATGGAGGAGGAGGGGGAGGAGGGGATGAAAGGAGGAGAGGAGGAGGAGGGGAGGAGAGGAGAGGAGCGTCGACTGGACGATTGAATGAGACGACGAGTGGAATAGTCTCCTTTTATCGGCATCGCCCCAGACATATTCCGATCGATAAAAATAATTTTGCAATCTCACAAGGGAACGATCACAACCTAAGGTGGCAATTCCGGGTCGGATATGGGGCGCTGCACTACTCCGGGGGGCAAACTACCAAATACACGAAAATTGGTCTCGGAATGGCAACTACGTAGGAACGCCATCCAGTTGAGTAGTAAAAAATCGATATTTTCACTTTGGTTTAAATCGATGGGAGCCATGGGGCGCTGTGATGGGGTGCTCCGACTGATGAAAAATATACCCATGTGTCACGCTGAATACGGTCCAGGGCGAAGTTATGGCCTGGAATGTGTTGAACCGGGAACGGATGTCAGTTTGGAGATTCCCAGCGGGCAGGTTATGCATAATTGGGATACAAATTTTACATTTTATTTGTGTGGACGAGTAGATCTCTCAATTCCAATGTTGAAATCCGGGGGTTGGAAGTGATGAAATTT
>JACMIG010004447.1:0-10238 GCA_014805385.1 Levipalatum texanum
GTGAGTGCAGTGTTCGCTGGGAGTCCTGGGCCAGACACTTTCAGCGAACACTGTATGCTTACCAGGTGTGAGTGCAGTGTTCGCTGGGAGTCCTGGGTCTGACACTTTCAGCGAACACTGTATGCTTACCAGGTGTGAGTGCAGTGTTCGCTGGGAGTCCTAGGCCAGACACTTTCAGCGAACACTGTATGCTTACCAGGTGTGAGTGCAGTGTTCGCTGGGAGTCCTCCCCCAAAGTATTCCAACAACGCTCCCTCATTTCCTGTGAGGGGTTTATTCTTTACATGGCAACGGAGGCGACGTCATCGTGGAGGCAGTGGCTGGCGAATCAGTGAGACGAGGTTGGACTTCCTCCTTCGGCAAACCCTTTCATCCATCCATTCAGGTCTCAAATAATGGCTCTCTTCACGCACTGCCGATGACGACGTTCAAGAGATTGAAATAATAGCACTTCCAGAAATAATTGTTATTGGTCTTGAATAATTAGGTTATCTGTCACGGTTGTCATGTTTTCTTTCCTATTGTTGTTTTTTCTCACTTTGTTGCCTGTCTTTCATCTCGTGTGGAGTATTTCCAAATTCATCGATGCGCCTAAAATACAGGAGGCCCGGCGCTGAAACAGAATTTGCGCCCTCCTCCGCCCGCAGTTACTCGAGCACCCCCTCGCTTGGCTTGGGAACACCTCCATGACGAGCTCTGGACTGATCTCCCCGACGAGTTCAGCAAATAGCAATAAATTGTAGGAACTTCTCAATCGTCCTCTAACGTCGAATAGAGGCACTTGATCCACAGATTGTTTCGTGCCTGAACTCGGCGGACAGGAGGGCCTGGCTATGGTAACGATGGCCATTGAGCCAGAGCTTCTTCCCCGACCCCGCCCTCTCCTCACAGTATACTGAATGCCCGCACAGTATACTATTCCACACGGAAAACGTTTCTTATTGACATCACTACCGTATAACTGGAGGAGCACCATCAATGGGTCTTACATAGACGAGAGACAGATCTTTTTTTTCTGCGCTCCAGCGGGAGTTCGGAGGGGTCAGAGGCACGCTGTCAATGACGAAATCATAACGAACTAGTTTTATTTTTTAAGAATAAAAATAAATTTGCCCGTGAAGGGTGCGGCACACAACATGTCACGGTGAAGAATAGCAAACGGCGCTGGGACTTGCCGCACTCACACGTACACCACGCAATTTGAAACGCTCTGGAGGAGGGAAATTTTGTATCTCTTTGTACATTTGCATTGAGCTTCGTTCCGTGATTAATTATCAGTGATTTTAGAATTATTCGATAACTCCGATCTTGATTGAGTATCCGGGGGTCGATATTCGCCTTGCAGCTGTCGGAATGGAGGAGGGAAGCTTCCTGGAGCTCCGGGCTAAACAGCTTCTCCTGCGTGCTCTCAAAAACGGCATGGAGGCACCTACTCGGGAGGAGAGTGGTATGTTTTTCCAGTTTTTTCAAGGCTAACATTTCATGTTTCAGGATCTGCTCGTTGTGAGGCAAGAGACCGTGCAAAGCAGGCGGAGAGCGCAGCTACGGATCTCATCCCGTATCTGCAAGAGGCTCAGCAGCATTATGAAGACAATCAAAGTATGTTCCCGTTATATATGTGAAAAATGGCCCACCTATTAGGTTGGCAAGAAAGTTTCCGGTAATTTCATGACGAACGATCGTCATTTGATTTTCCACGAGGGAAGCGATCTCAATATTAGAGTTGGCAATGACCACTATTGGCAGCTATAGTCTCCAGCCATCGCTCAGTTAGCTTGCCAATCACCCCCCTTGTAGTAGACCAGGAGATGGAAGGTGACGAATTCGTCGAGGTCGGTTTCGACCTCTTCGCGGTTATTATTTATCTTCCCAGGAACTTCGGATGAACATCGGGGATCAATTATTTTTAGGATACAACAAAGCCTTATGTGCAAAATAGATATAGTGAGGCGGTCCAGGAAATTTAAAAATGCAATGATTGGATTTTCTTATGAACTACCTGCGAGAGCTGTTATGTCTAGAAGAAGACCTTTCTCTGTATTCCACACTTCTTGAGGCGCCTAGCGCTGATGTTTTGGAAGATTTTATAGCAGACTTCGGTAATGCTGGATGATCACTCCATTATGTTCTACCGGTACACAGGGATTTGTCAGCAGCCGAATTTCTGTTTAATAACCGCCTGTGGTGGAGCTTTCATTAACGGGAGTAATTAAATCGCAAGAATATCCTGGAGGGCTCGAGAATTTTTATACGTGTGGCTGCATGAATGGGATACACCTTGGTATAGGACATGTGGTAGTCCGATGTATGATGGGAAAACAGAAAAAATAATCAAATTCACGAACCATGTGCAGGAGTGCCTTGAAATGAACATTTTGCCTGTCATCATTCCTTCTGATAGTGAATGCCAGGAGGGGCTCAATCATCATTGTTACTGTGAGCGCTATTGCCCCCTCTCTCAATCCCCTAGAGGTGGCATTGATAGCTTTAGAGGCTCAAGAGATACTAAAGTGAACGCGTTATCGGAAACGTTTTTGCCAACCTAATAATTGCGTGGTACATCTCCGTTTGCAAATTAATCAATCATAATATTTCATTTCAGAGCTGATCGTAAAGGAGGATGTGGCACGCGTGCGAGAACTACAGCAGATGGTACTTCAGTGTTTTTCTTAAAGAGTTGAAAATCTTTACTTCAGAAAACGTCCCTCATGCAGTCAACTGCATCCGCTCGATTCGCTCTCCTTGACCGAGGGATCCAGATCGAACAACTCAACGCCCTTCGGGTACGTACACTTTGCACGACGTTTTAGCTCCAATAAAAGCTTCCCGTTTACTTGAGATAAGCTCTGCTTATTTCCTTCCTTATGCGGTACTCCTATCGAGCACAATTAATTGCGCAAATGCACATTTCGCAGGCTCCTTATCATAAAATTAACTGAATGGAAATACCTTCCAACTTTCTGACAGAAATCTGAACACTTCGTGTTCTATTTATACTAAAAAGCAAACATGTTGTATTTTTAATCTTTCTTGTTGCAGGCCGAGAGCGAATCGGTGCATGCCCTATTGGAAGCAGTCAACACCGCACACGAATTGGAGGCCAAATATTCCAGGACGGTAGCATAAGACGACGTAAGAAAAACATCTGCTAAGGATACATTGCCATTTTTAACAACTCAACTCTGTACATGCACTTTATTTCGCTTGAATACAATGGGTTCTAGTAATGTCCCGTCTCATAGATGTAGCAATTACTTGAATACGAAAATTCTATTACGTATAACATTAACGAGAAAAAGGCAGGGCGACCCGTGCAACTGCTTTTTTCGGATTTTCGCACCCTTATTGACAAGCTCGTTGCCTTCCTTACACATATACTATAAATGATGGAATTACTCTTTTTCACCATGGGGGGGAATTCATTGGTCACTGGAGAGGGGTTCTATTTCATCAGACGGGGGGTCGGTCAGATCGCTGTTTCCCACCCGATAATCGTGGTATCCGGGCCTAGTCACGCGATGCGCAGATTGTGCAATGGGAGGCCGTCCAGCTGCGACATGGAGGCACGTGCAGACAGCATGAGCTTTCGCTGAGAAGAGGTCGCTCCATGAATAGTTCATTTCGGGGGGACCAACCTGTTCGTGATGGCCGCTCTTGATCTTCTCGATCATGAATGCAATTATCAGGGCCCACGCCTTGCGGACCGTTTCGGAGCGACATCTGTAAAACATTAGGAAAATCAATCATGTAGATGGCGTAATGGATGTGGAAAAATTACCGTTTTTTCAAACTTTTTTTAAATTCCAGAGATAAATGTTTGTGATTAGTAAGAAGTGTCAGGTTCAACGCACCTTCGATCTCCCCACTCCAGGGTGCAGTCGATGAAGGTTTCCGCGACAAAATTCCACATTTTGCCCGTCGGTCCTCCCTTGGTGAGCTTGGCATGCACCCTTCCTACACGCATAAGCTCCTCGGTCATCACATCGAGGTTGTCGAGATTCTCCACAACCTAAAAGTATTTCACGCTAATCCAATATTCGTGTTTTCCGATCCCGACCTGGTCAATGAGGTCTGCGACAGCTTTGCAGTGAGCTTTGATGAACTCATCGTGATTATTAAATTGGGGAGGCAGCGGAGACGCCCGGATTTGGTCCTTGAGCTGCAAAATATCGTTCTTCTCTAATGGTTTTTCGTCGTGGCCACCTCGGCGCTTTTGAAGCAGAGTCGGTGGAAGATGCTCGTTCCGATGACTGTTGGGCCCTGAACAGAAACGATTTCGTCAGTCTGCCAGCATTGAAAGCGAAACCCACGACTATTCGAGCACGCTATAAATATACGAATGACGCACAACGAACATCTCTGTGTTCGATGTGCGTCATGAAGAGAATGACGCACATCGAATATTTCTGTGTTTCTCACCTTGGTGACGTAGATTTGTCTCCACAACGTGCGGATGAGGTGGATCTGCGGGAAGGTCAGCGGGATCAGCGTTGTCGATGAACGACGCCCGGATATTGTCTGTGCCACCTGTATGTTTCCGGCTTACAGGAGTGAATTTAGGATGGGTTTCCCTTGTGTAAGCGCATAGAGTTGGCATTGGAATTGAGTTATGAATAGCGGGTTTCTTGTACCAATTTGGCGCTATTCAATTACCGTCGCTTCGGCATAAATACATTTGTGCTTGTTGGCTTTCCATTTACGCTTGGAGTGGGTAATTGTGACAACTTTGTATGTCTCAGCCATCCGGACGATTCTCCTTGTTTACGAAATATGCTTCATGTGCTCTAACCTGCACGGTGCTCTGTCTCCGCATGGCGGCTGCCGAGCTCTGTCGTCGATTCGGCCTTTCACTTCCCGTTCGCTGCACAGTCGTGCACGACATAATGTCTTCCGCGGTGAGGGAGACATGCTGCAAGGACATGTTGTCTCCACCCCCGACGCCTGTTTTTAGCTCCGCTAACCTGGGTATTTGCGCGACTAAGCGCGGTTTCGTCAACGCTCCGCGAATAGCCGGGGAGCATGACTGTTGGGGAGGCAGAGTAGGGCCGGATGGCAGGGGACCAATCGAGTTCGGCGGCTGGCTGTGGAGACGCTGATCTGAAGGAGAGGGTTGAGCAAGACCAACAAAAATAAGTTAGCAGAAGGATAAGCAACGCCCAAAACAACCTTTATAAAGGATTAAAAATAGCTCGTGGTCACTGACCGTTGTCGGTGAGGCACGAATAGGCTCTGAGGTTCGTCTTCTTCGAAAGACACTTGAACCTGCAGCAGAAAATAAATTATTTGCTACGGCTTGTGGCGCGATAAGAGCAGAGAATAGGAAGCAGCATTAATTTTACCGAACTGTGATGTGATTTCAGCGCACGAACGACATTCCCCCCAGTATTTTCGATGTAAAAATTGTTATTCCCCATTGGTTCTATGCCGGTATGCGAAGATGAAAAGGTAATGAATGAAGTAATCAGACGCAATCACACTTTCTATTCGAAAGAGTGAGAGAAAGCGTGACGACGCGGAAAATTCTATGCACCGAGGGGAGATATTGGGTAGACTTCACAATAGGCTGCTGCCTTTTTATTCGCGGACGCAATAGGACTCCTGAAAGAGCACTGTCTCACCCCGCTGAGCCGTCAGTGCGCACAAATTAATTCTGGCACGCACAGAAGCATTTCAGCTCTCGACTGCATTGAGTTCGGAAGCTGTTTTGGCCCTAGAAGCAAGTTTCACAATAGACAAATAATTGCCCGCAAAGGTTAGCATGGCGCTTGGGGCGTTCGCGAAGCTGAACGAAAGTAGGACAATGATGGAGTTCCGCTCCCAGAATAATAATGGCTGGCAAGCAGGGCCAAGAACCAATGCAAGGACCTCAAGTTGGGGGAATATAGGATCGAACCACGTGCCGATACCTCTCCCTGCGGCAATAAATAGAGTCTCTCAGACAGGGAAATGCCGACGGCCATGTACATACGTCAAAACAATGCCGGGAAAACCCTATCCTATCCGAGTCCCCCGTGGAGAACACTAGTGCTTTTAGCTCTGCAAAATATTCCCTTCATTCACGGAATGATTCTCATGTCGCGCTGTTAGACAATCTCATCATTTCTGGCATCATGTTCAGTAATCATTCTTTATGAGAATGAGAATCGCAGAAAAAAAGAATCGCAGAAAAAAAGAGCGGAAGGTGACATAAAGACTCTGGCCTATCTTTCTTGCCTACATCACAAGCAATAAGGAAACCGGCCCACACAACAGACCCTACGCTCAACTGACGGACAATTTTCGCTCCGAGCAATTCGCCCGTGCGCAGCGAAAATAAATCTAATCCGAGGCTTTCGCTCTCCCCTTGCTGATAGACCAAGTCATCGGAATACGCGTTCGTCGTTACTCAAGCAATTGAGCCATTTATATTCTAAGTACGCCAATATCCTTATGTCCCTCAAAATACCTCTGGGATATTGAAGCGAATAATGCGGGGACTTCGTGGTGGAAGAGTTGGCGTGGCTGCGGGACTCGGGCGCTTCTCGCGCTGGAACAGTTTGAGATGTAGTCAGACAGGGTCTGGGCACCTCTAGCCAGTTGGTGTTCCGTTGGTCGGCGTCTGGGGCATCGGGGGCCTGGACGGGATCAAGGATCGGAGACCGATTGGAAGGACGCCGGTGCTGCAATGATTTTTTATTGTCCGGACTTGTGCTGTTTAGCGATGGATCTCTTTTGCATCTTTAGAATGAGAGGGAATATGCTTGTTGATTGTAGTGATTAGATAAAGTGCAGCCGGCAGACGAAGATTGTATATTTATGTGCGCTTGTTCGGTATAAGAGGCCTAATTATTGCATACAGACTAACATGTACGCAAGGTTCAAGTTAGAGGTTCACGTCCTGAAGTATTAGACAGGACGTGAGTTATTGCTCCTCGTCATTGCCTGCATGCAGTCTGTCATGTGCGGATCTAATAAAGCTGCAGGGGCGCTCTCGCGCTACGAGAAAGAGAGCACTGGGAACATCTCAATATTGGGAAACACGTATAAATTATCGTGCCTTTCCAATTCCGCGCGCGCAGTGGGCGGAAGCGATCTTTTCGTGAATTCCTACCGAATCCCCGCACGAACATATTCTAACGGTGCGTGTCGACGCCCAAATAATTCGGCCTCCCCCGAGAGGATTTTGGAATGATCTCGGCCCCTTACATGGAAAATACCTGGGGATGCACGATAAAAAGACTTACAGGGAACATGGATCTCCACGGCATGGTGGCCAGAGAGTATTGTAGGAGGAAGAAATGGGAATACAGGGGGACAAAAAGCTATCTCCAAAAGTGGTCCTTGGGATGAAGGGAGAGAATTGTAGCCCGTGTTTTGCTATATCGAAAGGGAGTCGATGGAAGTGGTCACCAGGACTGCCGAGGGGGGACGGGCCAAGTCATGAATATCGTAGAAGTCGACGAGGGGACGGCGGTCCTTTATGGGATCACAGCAGTGCGTGCCCCCAGGCCATGGTCCTCGTCCTCTCCTCCCCCTCCCCCTCCCCTCCCCTCCTCCCTTCCTCCTTGGCCCCTCCCCGACGACTCCCAAATGGACGGAGCGAGAGCATCTCCTCATTAGATGCCCATTCAACAAACCCCCAGCACTGGGAGTCCCCCCTCGTCGAAAATCATGACACTACGTCGTCACCCAAATGATATTAGGGAAGCGAGTGGCAACGTTGGATGCCACATACCCGAGGGGATTACTGTGGAAGCCCTGAAATACGCACGGAATGCTGTGATATCGTTACAATTAGCCTTTTACAAGATTTACCAAAATACTACACGGATTGGACCCTTGCTCCGTTACGTTTCGAATCACACGAACACATCGCGTTTTCTACGCGTTTCGTGCACAGGCATCTTACATGCTCAATGCTCACAAGTCCGGGACCATGGATAGTACAGATTTGCAAGTCACGTGATCCTCGATCATTGGCTGTTAGGCTGTTTTGACGCCCTTTCATCCATGATGGAAACATCCGAGGTCGTCTCTCCCCGTCAAGCGGCGTATCTTGAAGAGTCTCTGCTGTGAGAGACTAGCCCCCGGGAGGGACCGACAGGCGAGGTGTCAACCGCCCGCTGAGTGATCACTTGCCGACTATTCCCACTTCTCCCTCTCTCACTGTCTAATCCTCTGCATAGACACTGAGGAGAACGAGACAGACCCGAGGGCGGGGGCAGAAGAGAAGGAAGAAGGAAGACTAGCACCTGCCTGGAAAAGTGACGCAGACTCGATCCCCCATGGCAGGAGCAGAAGATCAATGGGAGTTACGGAGGATAGCGAATAATCTATTATACTTTGCGATCGACAATGATAAAATAGGGATAAATAAGGATGACAGGGAGGAATTGTTGCGTCCGGACTGGTAAATAATTTTTAAAAAAGTTTCACCAAATTTATAGCGGGCTCGGTTTCGTTGAAGAAATCCTCGTAATCGGAAGGTTTCCGCCCGCAGGCCTCGATGGTCGCAGGCATGGAACCCGTGGAAGCCGTGTTCCGGTGCAGATTGGCCTCCGAGGCGGACTTGCGCTTTTTCCTGTAAAAAATTAAATTGATTTTTATAATCCTACACAAGTACGATTCCATTGTCGGGCACCCGTAGCGTTCTAATATCCAAGTCCGGAAACTACGAATGACGGACTGCTTTTGATCGCGCAATCCGTCATTGGTATTGTCCGCGCTTGGGAATCGGAACGCTCCGGATGCCCGATAATAAATTTCGACCCAACCTTTTCTCTCTGCCACCCGAATTTAATTGTCCATTTGAATCTGCAACGGCTCCGTTCGACCCGCCTACCGATGCTCCGGAACTTCGCCATTTTCTAAAATAGAGATTTATTTTATTGTCGAGAGCTACGCTGCATTCTTATCGAATAGCCTCGGACTATACACAATTTAGAAATGATTGAATGGGATTGAACATGAGCTTGAAGACCTAAATAATAATAAGATTCTCACCTCAAAGTGTTCGTCTTCCGATCCCGTAACCACTGCCAAATCCGTTGCATGACCTTCTGGAAAAGCATTTATTGGACTCTCGACGCATGGAGAAAACTGCCGAATCAGAGGAGAGAAGAAGAACAACAGATGTTCTCAATTTGGGAACTCGTGAGGGGGTTCTCGGAGGGGGAGATTGATGGTGGGGAAGATCGCAGGCATTGTCGGGCACCGGGAACGTCCTAATTTCCATGTCCGGGCAATACGAATGACAGACTGCGTGCATCCTTGATCTACCTCTGTTAGATCTGTTTCATGGCCGTTTGAATCGGAATCCGAGCTTGAAGAGGTAGATAAAGAGCACACAAGGTCCTTCTTTGATGTAGTCCGGGCGTGGGAATTAGTGGACTCTGGGTGCCCGACAATAGGAATACTGATCACTGGATTGGAGTATTTATGTGGCTGAAAATATAGGAAATGCGATTCTTAATTACCCTCAGAAATTCAGAGGATCAAGAAAGTTCAAATCTCATGGGTACGTCTGGTCACATTTTCTAGTCGCCAAGATCTCCCGAAATACGCGGAGAAAATACATTGGAGCAGCTGTAGAGATAAGAAGATGATGGGAGGAGGGAGGGGGACAGGGATTAGTCGAGCACTCTGTGGAGTCCTATAGACCTGCTCATAACAGAGAAATACGGGGCGCGTGCAGAGGGGAAGAAGCAAGGTGATCGATCTCTGCGAAAGAGACGAGGGGGCCTAAATACTTACTACATGCCACCACGGGGACACCTTTGGTAGCATCGAGGGACGCCTACCATGCTATGCATCTATTTTCCCCTCCTCCCACTGAACACCATCAGGCTTCTTCCAACTGAGAAAACGGGCCCGAGTGTCTGGGGCGCGTAAAACTCGCCCGGGGCCAAGACGCTTCCTTCGATCATTGGTCCCTCTCTAGTGATCAAGCAGTTCAAGAAACAACACGCAACTGACGCCATGACATTGCGAGGCGTGGGAGGGCAGGGGGGATGATAATGATTTCGAAATAATTAAATCAATCAATCAATAATTATTATAGGGGAAACGAGTGGCCGACGGGGCTCTCGCCTCTCTCTCCCGCTGATCGGCCGGCGGCTCAGCTTTCTGTCATGGGCTATGCCCCCCCAGTGATACGCGAAGAGGAGAAGGGGAAGGGTTGTTTGTGAGAGACCTTGAACTTCCCCCCGAAGCAGGAAAACGATAGTCTCCTTCCTCCTCCCTCCCTCCCTCCCTCCCTC
>JACMIG010004448.1:0-10237 GCA_014805385.1 Levipalatum texanum
CTACAAAACCAAGGCCGCAATTCATCATGGGGATTTTCGGGGATCCCCGGGGATCCCCGGGGATCCCCGTAGTGCAGGGGGATTAGCCAGCACTGTAAGGCAAAATCTACAAATTTCCCAAGTGTGCCTGATGTTTGAGCATCTGTAAACTGCTTAAAAACAGTCCATGAACAACAAAAAACTTACGTTATATTCGCAGTCGGAGTCCCCCGAGAGGTTTGCAACAATCTGTCCACAATCCCCGTCGTCGGATTTGGTCACGAAACCTAGAAACGGAAGCTATTAGGTGCTTATTCTTGGTTATTCATCTTCATTTGGAATATCTATGTATGGCCCTTTATTGTTGTGATGCACAAGCTGTTCCTTTCGCGTTACGTTTACACCTGCTTTCTCTACACTTTTCTCCTGTTTCTCTCAGTTAGAGAAACGAGAGGACAGGTGTAAACTTAACGCGAAAGGAACAGCTTGTGCACCACCAGAAAAGACTGATCCTCCTGCAGTATTATTAACCAATAACCAAATTAATGCAAAAATATCAAGCTCACCCCAGAAGAACTTCGAACCATTAGCCGGAATGCGCTCGAACTTGCGGAAAATGTTGACTGCAATTTGTTATGACTAGATTTTGTGATTGTTCCTAACTTATTTCGTTTTTAACCTTTTAATAAAAATCGAATGATAGACTTCAAAGAATTGGGGGTCTTATATGGAATCGGAGGTTTCGAAGAGAAAAATGCTAGCTTGCTTTTCCAAATAAATTGCGGCTGAGTTTATTCTTCGACCGACTTTTGGAGATGAAGGAAATTATTTTTTTAAAGATTTTTTCGTTAATTGTTTTCGCTGGATGTAAATCTGACATAAACGTCTTTTTACACTCTTACAGATGCGCTCAAATGGTTTCTTGACGGTCTCCAAGTTGTCCTCCGTGAAGGGGATACTGAAAGAAAGGAAACTTTTGGTACATATTAGCAATAAAACTCGAAAAGAACCGGCAGCTTCTGGGGAACAGTCGGTTGATCCCTGCATTCACCAGGATTCTCAAGCGCATATTGCTGAAGCCGAGCCAAGATGAAACGGTTCCGAAATTCAGCATCTTCTAGGATCCAAGCGAAGTTAGGGTCTGCCTAAACATTTATAATAAGCTGTTCGAAATCTGCTAACCTCCTCCAAGCTTTGTAGATCGCTCGAGAAGCAGCGACGGAAGATTTGCCTCCAGATATCGGGACTAATTTCGACTCCCGCGGGATGGAAGACGTCGGTGGTCATGCTGATCTCTGAGCTCACGGAGCTTGTTTTATATTGCGCGTGGATACCAAGCAAAACTGAGAAACAAGAAGAAGTTGAAACATGTTAACATGTATGTATTGTCCTGTATTATAGTGATGCGGAGGCAACGCGCGAACTACCTTCGCGGTAAGCAGCGTAGTGATCCATCTTCTGCGGCAGAAGATAGATCACTACTCTGCTTACTGCGAAGGTAGTTCGGCGTCGCCTCCGCATCACGATAATACCGGACAATATGTAGGTAATGAACTAGATCAAGAGGTCAATTTCAGAAAAAATGGAATTACAACGCTTTGGGTGCCCGCAATTAGTTAGTGAGCAAGATTCATTCAAGAAGAGAGTAGGAACAAAATTCAGTGTCCGTAAAACAGCTGGGGCAAAAGTGGCTAAAACGCAGACACAGGCAAAAGTGCTTTTGAACTTTGGCCTCTGGGTTTTAGCAAGATTTGCTCAAGCTATTTTACGGACACGGAACTTTGCTCATACTCCTACCTTAATGAAGGAAAAGACGAGTTGCAATGCTTTTGTACTACCCTAAGCGAAGATCAAGAGAGAGATAGAGTTTGCTCAATCCCCTCCCTTCGCGATGGTATGGGGCATGAGTAATGCCCTTCATTCGATCTGATAATTTAGGCAGAAGCGATACTCCATATCAGAAGACAATTTCAGTGAAAGAAGGAAATAGACGAGAAGGAAGACGGAGGAAGCGAGAGTGAGGAGACGGAAGTTGTACTTGCTAGACGCGTGTTGGAATGGGGTTGACTCATACCCCTCCAGTCCGTCATCAATCGCTGTCGAAGATGCACGCAGCCGCTTCGGATAACCCTCCCACTTACGAGGAAGGTACATGTTCTAATACCCCCTCTTAGGTCCTGATTTCAATAGGGAAGTTGACTCTATGGGTATATTATTTCATTGCAGCTGTATTTGGAAGAAATCAACCGCTGTCGACGATGCATCCTCCTTCTGATGTAGAAGGTATTCATTTGAACACATTGTCCGTGTGATGATTTCCCAGTATATGTTGAAGAAGTGCATTGCAGCACTGATCGGAACTCCGCCGATAACCCTCCAGCCGTGGACACAGTCTTCTTACCTATGCTTTCTTGGAATGGGCATTGGTTAGGCCCAGCCCAATTTCCATTGTCTACCTTTTGGCGTTAGACACCGTTTCGGATCACGTTCATCACGACTATTCTTCTGTCAGTAACTAAATGGCATCCTTGCAGTTGCTGTCGTTGGGTGCAGCGTCCTGCTATTGTGCAGCACCACAGAACTTCTAAAATACTTGTGCTGGTTAGCGGACAGTTCTGTTTGTATCTTTGAGGAGAAAAGGTATCTATGGCTGAAGGTAGTTGATCCTGGATTCCAACCGAAGTATGCAAAAAATCAGCCAAAGATTCCTTATTTGCGCTGACAAGGGATTCCTTGTCAGCGCAAATTCCTGAAAGCGCCCGGAATGATAAGCGATGCTTGCGACTCGCGTCTCACCGATCTGATGGCTCAATGGTATGAAGCCGGCATACGAATAGTTTTGTCGGGGGTTCGATTCCTGCCAGTGGCCGATGTTTTGCTTTATACTTTTCTACTTCTGGGGATTTCCGTATGGCATAGCGGAATGAGTATTGGTTGTTTTGCAATCATGGGGTAATCAAAAAGAAGGATTTGTTTCATAATCTCGTTCTCCGCTCACTCTATCTATTCCTTCATCGTGTTCTCTTCCGACCGACACCGCTGGAGGAAGGACCAAATGAAGAGACAGAGTCCCTCTTCTACAACCTTATCCATGCTCCACGTCACCACCAGAAACCATGAGATCGACGATGCAAACCATGCTCGGAGGGAGCATCGATACAGCGACGTTGGAAAGATGCGGTTTCCGGTGGTGGCATGGATGAGGATGTAGAAGAGGGACTCTGTCGTCTTCATTTGGTCCTTCCTCCAGCGGTGTCGGTCGGAAGAGAACACGATGAAGGAATAGATAGAGTGAGAGGAGAACGAGATTATGAAACAAATCCTTCTTTTTGATTACCCCATGATTGCAAAACGACCAATACTCATTCCGCTATGCCATACGGAAATCCCCAGAAGTAGAAAAGTAGAAAGCAAAACATCGGCCACTGGCAGGAATCGAACCCCCTACAAAACTATCCGTATGCCGGCATCGTACCATCGAGCCATCAGATCAGTGAGACACGAGTCGCAAGCATCGCTTATCATTCCGGCCGCTTTCAGGAATTTGCATTTTCTGGAAATTTCTCGCGCAGGGGACCTCGGCAGGAAAATCGAACGATGCAGTCTTGTTCAGTTTTTAATTCTGCATCGAATGCTATAGGTCCCGCTCCTTGTGGCCGGCTTAACGTACCAGTGATTCCTTGTCAGCATGTGAACCAGTCCAACTTTCATTGCAATATGTTGCAGGCTCTTGTTCACAACTGGAACGAACGGTGTATTCACCGGTTTCCAAAGATGTCAGCTGAAATTTGAGCGTTGTTTCAAAAGATCATTTTCAAACGATACCTCTTGTTCTGTCCAGGATATGGTTTGGCTGATGTATTCAAGAGAGAAAGTTGTCTTGTAGATACGGGCATCAAAGGTTGATACATAGAGTTCTACGGAGTCTCCACTCAAGAGCGCAGCGCATTGGGATGGACGATATTCGAGTAAGGAATGCGCGAAAATGACTAATTCCGTCGTAATGCAGTCCACAAACGCTACTTCGGATTCACTAAAAACCATTAAATAGCGATCAGCGAGTGTAGTGGACATACTACATGAGAACGGTAAGGTTAGGGCTCGAATGAATTCAATTTCAACGCCACGATGAAGAACGAAGATCTTGAGAATTTTAGAATCAAAGATGGCTACTAAGAATCGTCCTACGAAAAACAACTTTGAAAGATTGCTTTTTTCGAGTATTGCAACTGGATCAGAGAATCCGCTAGGGACGATAAGACATTCCGAATCACGAGTACATACAAAGAAAGTTGTATCTTCACTCCTAATTACCGATCGGGCCGTGACCGGAAGATGGACCTGCAATAAACTGTAAAAACGGATACTTCTGCAACTCCAAACGTGTTCCTCCTTGAACAATCCATTGGAGTACGTAAGCACGAGACACTGGCGAGAAGTCAGATCCCATACACAAAGACTTTGCCCGTTTTTTCTCCAACGGAAGTTATTGCTTCGTGGCCACCAAATCTCGTGTACAGATTCCACAGTCGTCCCTCTGCGTTGATATACTTTATCGGATTGCAAAAAGCCACTCAGTGTAAATTCGACATCCTTCAAAAGACGACAATATAACGCACCTGTACACGACGAGCTTTCTACCATTTTTGCATAGTCGAAGAAGATCGGGATATCCATCCAGCGTAAATAAAACGATGCATCTCTCTTGTTCAACAGCTATGTGTTCGAATCGGAGTGTTTCCGGCTCGCTCATCTGAAAATATGCAATTCCGGTATGAAATAAAGCAACATCTTTAATTTTAATTTTGAGCTTAAAAGAGCAAAAATACAGTTTATCAATGCCGAAGTTAGAAACGCTGTTTCTGAGCAAGTTGAAGGTGTGTGTGCGAGGAATCGATTCATTGATAAGCAACACTGGGTGCTCTTTAATATGCAGCTCGCACTATCTTGGAGTGACTGCCGCTCTCCGCCATGGAAAGTTGGGTATGGCCTTTCTTTACTAAATCGTGATCCGATTTCATATGACGTATGTTTTATATCTTTAAATCCGACCACGTTATAGATAATCGGCCATTAGGTACGATTGCCAATTATCACTATCCATTTATTCAAGGCATTCGCAAGCGCGCGCATGACTCTTATCGCGCGTGACTCCTTTGGAATAGAAGTGTTGTAGTTCAAGCCATGAAAAAGGTTGCACACCACGGCTTAGTGCCACCAAAAGAAGCCATGAAGATTTATTTCAGCATTCTGGATTCCGAGGATGAGAAATCATCTATCATCTTGTTCTCAGGGTACCACACACATCAAATCAATGAGTCCCGTTGTCGCGGTGCCCGTTCATGACATTAATCAGCCGATATTACATGACGTTCCAGTGTGAGATGGAAATGGGAATAATTTACGGTCAGCTCCTGCTGCGGTTTGAGATGGATTAGAGAGGAATCATCGAAATTTTACGCCACACTGATGTTACGATGCGCAGACGGAGATCCGAACCATATTATTTCCTCCAAAATGGTCTGTACTCCAGAGGATCGAACGGACCTAACAGATCTGTTACCTGCACTTGAAGTACCTCTACGCTGAATATGTACGGCAAATTCGATATATAGAACGCTGCTCAGTGCGCTTCATTGGCCTTCGTCTCGCCTTTACTTTCCAGGTACTTTAATCAACCCGAACAGACTTAAAGTGGATAGCGAGATGATCACAAATTAAGCAATGAGACGACTTACTCATAACTACAGAGGGTCCAACATAAAACCGAGAAAAAGCTATTGGATTGCTTCATGACTAGAGCCTGGATAGCTCCTCTTCCAGTGCAGCCATTTCGCGCATCATTTCGGCTTTCTTCTTTTCAATCTCTGCTTTCCTCTGGAACAAAAACACATGTAAACATTACGAAACTAAATTGGTTACCTGATCTTTATCGGAAACACGCCTTTCATTCTCAGCGATAAGTACTGGCTCCTGTTCTGTGAAAGGCTCGTCAAAGAAGTCGGCAACTCCCAACAACGAATCAAAGGACTGAAAGAAGTTCAAATTTATAATGTTTAACTAGTCATAACAATGAAAAGTTTATAAACACTAATAAAATAAGAATAAGAAAATAAAGTCACAAAATGAATTTTAAGTGGCCCGCGTGCAAGATTGTTCTTTATTCCGGTCATGAGATGCAGATGGGTATTTAATTTCTCTGGTCATATTGCGCACTTTTTTGTTATATTTTATTAACATTTGTTGCGAATGTTTAAAAAAATATTCCACACCTCTTGATCGGCACCTGACAATGCATATATTCATCCAGCTCCTGCTCGATGGCAGTCTCATCGTTGAAGTCGGAGACTCCCAACAACGAATCATAAGGCTGGAATAAGAGGAATTCTAAGCGTTTCATTAATGAGTCTTACCTCCTGATCGCTAGCTGACCACTCATTTAGCTTCGCTTCTGAACCGGTCGAACTGCCAATTGAATACGTTGCCGGCTCTTGCTCACAACTGGACCGTATGGAGAACACTCCGGTATCCATGATCGATAGCTGAACAGGATAGGTTCTTCGGATCATTTTCAAACGATGCCTCCTGTTCGGTCCAGGATATGAGTTGGTTGATGTATTCAAGAGATATGGTTGACTTGTAGATACGGGCATCAAATGTAGATACATAGAGTTCCACGGAGTCTCCACTCAAGTGCGCAGCGCAACGCGAAGGACGCGAATCGCTCAAGGAATGCGCGAACGAGACTACTCCCATCGTTAAACAATCCACAATCGCTACTTCACTTTCCCCGAATAGATACAAAGAAATAGCGATCCGCGAGTGAAGCGGTTAGAACATAGCTGAAGGGCATGGTGAAAGCTCGTTCGTATTCGAACACGCCATCCTTTAGTGCGTAAACCTCGAGAAAAGTCTGATCTCTATGAGCAAAGAGGAATAAGAAAGGCTCTACGAACTCAAGCAGTGCTACAGTGTTTTTGGCGAATATCAAGACGGGATCTGACGAGCCATGAGGAACAAGGATAGAATCAGATTCACGAGCGCATGCAAAATAGGTAACATCCTCTCTCCTGAGCACAGATCGTGTGTTGATCGGAAGGGAAATCTGCAAGACGTTGTACTGTCAGCGGAATGAACGTTCCGGACAACACGCTGTTCGCCCTACGATCTCTATACACAGTTCACTCGTTGTCTGACGGATAGAGAAAGAAGAGTTGTGGAGAGAGATAGTTGGGCGATGAGCGTATTGTCCGGAACGTATTCCTCTCGCCGACTTAAAGAAGGCGTAGGAGGAATCCGATTTGCATTGTGGCCACTGTGGCCAATGCACTTTTGGCCTGAGTCTGGTTGCACTTTGGCTTGAGTCTGGTCTGGATTTCCATAATGACCGTAATCAGAAAAGTTCCTCCCACCCCTTCTTTAAATTCTAACCCATTCTTCCTTGAACGATCCATTTCCTTAGGTGATGACGAGCCCTCGTCGAGTTATCTGGTCCCATACACAGAAACTTCTGCCGTTGCTGCGCCAACCGAAGGAATAACTGCGTGGCCACTCGATCTCGCGGACGCATTGCTCCGTCGTCCCTCTGTGATTATGTTGTACCAGGCGGACCCCGCCGCCTTCGGCCGTAGGGTTTAAAATCCTAGCTATTATCGGTGAACTAATTTCGTCTTTGGCTGACGGCGAGAGAAATAATTTTTCAGTGGAGAGAGAACAGAGTGGGCGGAACGCGAATTTATACAGGTTTGGCTCGCAGAAAATACCCAATTTCGCTTTCCAAACGCAAAACTTTCATCGCTTGGTACAAAAAGCATGACAGCTAACATGACATTGGACTGGGAAGCCAGTGTGAATCATAATCATCTCAACCTGTTTATGACGAGCATTCTATCCTTGTAGTAAAGTCGAAGCAGGTGGGGATATCCATCCAGCGTAAATATAATGAACTCGTTCTCTGGCAAAACGTCGATGCAATCGAATTGGAGTATTTCTGCGTCGCTCATCTGGAATGGGCGATTCAACAACAGGAAATGTGGTTACGGAAATGTCGCGGATAAAAAACACGAACGTAAAGATTGGAGATATCGCGTGAAAGCGCAAAGCTGCAAATATTGCTCCTACATTCCAGTGTCTATTGCCTGGAAAGTCCACGGAACTATAGAAATGGTGTCAACAAAACATATGGGATTACTTTAAAATACTTACAACCCTTGGGTCTCGGCTACATAACAGTTGGGAGATGGAGGGATACGAGGATCGATTCTTTGTCTTCGAAGCACTGATAAGAAATACATAAAAACGCACTCTGCCTTTGCGACGCATCAATGCTAGGGAACTATCGAAAAGCCGCTGTGGTTTAGATTGTGTGTGGGAGGAACCATCGAAATTCGACAGAGACCACTTCATGTTGTGAACGAACGACAATGCTAGCTCTAACTCCTCGTCCACCAATCTCCACGTACCCTCAAGCAACCTTTACCCTCTCTTTCACAAAAATGGTGCATCAGCGATAAAAAAACTCTTGAATACAATGAACTCAAGGACTCGCAAGAAGCTTATCGATTATACGTGTCATATAATAAACTAATTTATCAGTGATTTTTGATGTTACAAAGATAAGAGTCGTGGGACAAAAATATACCTCGGAAAAAGAGGAGCATTCACATCTCAAAAGTGGTCACTCATAGGCATTTTAAAAGGATGATTCTTGCTATCATTCAAGCTTTTCCAAGACGGCTAATCAACTCGGCCATTTCCGCTTCGGTTTCTGCTTTTACCCGCGCGAGAGCGGCTAGTCTCTGAAGATCTTTAAGGTTCTGGAATTTCCTCCTTCGATTTTATAACCTGCTTTAATTCGATCGTCTCTCGCTCGTCATCTGCGCGATAAAGAGGCGAATTTCTAACGGGAGTGGCTTCTGCTCGCTTTTGTTCTGACGTGGTTGGAATAGACTCAGCGAACTCATCCAAAGAATCGCAGGGCTGAAACGGGCGGTGCATTTTACCTCAAGTCAGTCTATTGTTTCTCACTTCTTGATCAGTACATGTCGATTCGGTCTGCTCAGCTTCTGAATCGATCGAATAGGTTGCAGGTTCTTGCTCAAAACTGGATTGAATGGAGGTTTCAACGATCTCGAAAGACGATTCCTGAAAATGGGACAGTTGTTCGAGCATTTCTCAAGTAATTAACTCTCTGTTTCGTTGTTGTCGTCAGTGTACGAAGTAGTGCACTGGGGAAGGTAGCCTTATAGAAATTCCAATTGAAGTAGAAATGCGTTAATACAAAAATCTCTACGGAGTTCTTGCAAAAGCGTGCATTGCAAACCGCAGGCTCGTAGTCGACTGTCGACGACAATTTGAATACTTCCGCCGTAATTAGGTCAACAATGGCTACTTGTGCATGGAAAGCCTGCTTTTGAGTTACAATCAAATATCGATCAGGCAGTGGAGCAAGAAGTCCAGACGAAAATGGCAAGGCCAGTTGAAAAGTGAATTCAAAACTATCCGATTTTACAACGTAAATCTCGATCATTGAGCAATCATTACTATAGAGTAAAACAAAGAACTGGCCTACGAAACAAAACTGTCTTACAGAGTCTTTTGGGAATCTTATCAAGGGTTTAGAAGAGCCTCGTGGAACTACAAAAGAATCAGGTCCCCTTTCACAGACGAAGTACATTGTATCGTCGCTCATTAGAATACATTGCGTTCTTTGCGGAAGAGACACCTGCAAAACAAGATTGTTGGCAAGAATGCAAAAAAACGCACCGTTTCACTCGTCAACGATCCATCTGAGTAGGCGATCACTAGGCCTTGGCGAGTAGTCGCATCCCATAAACAAAAGTTCTTCCCGTTACAGGTCCAGTCCGAGGGAATCAAGATCCTTGGCCAAGCAATTTTTTGCAGAATTTCCCGGGTCATCCCACTGCATCGATTCAACTATGAATCAAGTGGTTCCCACCGAATCAAGACCAGCTTGTTATCATGCTCATATTGCTGCAGACGCAGAACATCGGGACTTCCGTCCAGCACGAATATTCCGACGCAACTCAATCCTGTTTCACGATCATCCGGAACACTATGGAGCTCGAAATTGGTTGCAATCATCTGAAAAAGAAACTAATCCTGCACCATCTTATAACAACAAATGTATTGTCCGATATTAAAGAAGGACTCCGGGCACTTTTCGATTTTTCGTTTTCATTTGCATCTGATAGTGCTCGAAAAATGCTGTCGAATGATATAAAAATCAACCACCATA
>JACMIG010004449.1:0-10232 GCA_014805385.1 Levipalatum texanum
GAGAACTCAAACCACCCTAGAGCACTTCCTGAACACCCACTAAGTAAAGCAAAAGGTTTGCCCCAGGTTGGGTTCGAACCAAGTACTAGCCCAGCTCACAAAAACGCGACAAATGGGGGTCTCCCCTAAACCCCCCTAGCGGCTCGCGCACACGCAGTATACGCGCATTATACATAGTAGACGGGGGATGGGCGCTTCGCGCCCACAATGTTTAATCATTAATTTTATGAGATGTGATTGCAAGCGACGATGCAAGCCAGGGAAAAAAACTAAAAAAATAAAAACAGCAACCAGTCGCATTCGCGTTACATGGATATAATTTTATGGAATGGGATTGCTAATGACGATTCCAGTAAGAGCAATTCTTCACCCCAAATAAAATCAAGCTGTTACAATCGCGGATTTGCATTTGACTAATTGCGAATGATAACGGTGATGTGTGCTCCACATGGCTTATCTATTTACAGTGATTCCTCTATTTTCCCCGCCCTCTCTCCACCGCCGTCGCTATACGTCGAAGATCGCAACGCCATTGGAAGGAATCGGATAGATGAGGTGCCCCGTCACCCGAGGCACATGCTCAAGGAACGTCGAGTACATCCTGCATAACCCCATTTGCTGTAAGTAAATACTACTGCGAAAAAGATCAACGAACAATTCAAAAAGGTGTCAAAAAAGGGAGCTGCCACGTAAATTTTTTCCTTTGTTTTTAATTTTTTAAATTCGCTTCTGGCGATTATTACTGAATTTCGTTAAGTAAGCCATTAAATGAACAGTACAATTGCAATCCGCCTGTTTCTAATGTTCTGACTGAAGTTCTCATTTTCAGGTCTCTTCAATTCATCCCGACGATTCTCCCATCATTGTCCACTACAAAATGGCGTTCCTTGAGCAGGCTAAAGATGACCCCCGAGGAGCAAAGGTGGTCGATGCAAGGTATTCATTTATGGGGGGGGGGTCCACCGGCCATCTTGTGAGATAAACGCAGTATCGAGGAGTTAAGCTCCGCCCAATGACTCTAATTGTAAGTGGGGTGAGTTGTTCACATCGTCTCTCTTATCTTGTAGGACTACGTGAATCATTCGTTTCCACAGGGTTCATTCACGTTTATTTTTACAACTAGTCGGACTCGGCACCGCTTCGCGGCGCCGACTTCGACCGGTCACACCTCAAACTTGGGTAATTAAACCGCTGTGACTTCACAGCCCCGTTCCCTACCTCAAACTTGGGTAATTAAACCGGTGACGTCACAGTAGTGAGGGGAGGAGCGATTGCACAAGCTTGTGCAATCGATGACGTCACAGGTGTAACAAACACACACACAACGCGATTATTAAGGGAAATGATTTTTACAACAATGAAGATGGGACGGATTGGTTGCTGATATATCGGAATGTACAATTAGGAATTCGTGTGGCGTGATTTCACGAGGTTTGCTTTAGTGCACTTCATCAAGAGATTAAATTACAATGAAAGTCAATTGGACTCTGATGCACAGTTCTGATCGTTTTCAGAACCAATTAGGATTGGTAAATTGTAGCCCTCCTCCCTCGATCTCCTCCAGCGCATCGGCGACGACGTCCATGTTGAGGACTTCTGCACAAGTGCACTGGTGAGTGGGGGATGGAATGATTGTCTGAACATGTACGCAGCAACAGTGATATTACCTTATTCTTTGCAAATAATCTATTACCTTTCACTGCGACGGCGATGTGCCAGGTTTCGACGAAATGAATCGCTATTCTTCGTTCGTGATCAATTACGATGAGCAACGGACCACCTCTGTATTTGGTGGCTCATACTGTGAAGCAGTGTTTGCGTTAGATCACTTCATCCGAGATTAAGTTACAAAGAAAATCAATTGTGCTGTAATGTATAGTTGTGAGAACGAATAAGATTTGATAAACTTTCAGTCCTCCTTGCTCGGTTTCCTCCAGAGCATCGGCGAAGACGTCCAAGCTGAGGACTTCCTCGCCAGTGCACAGGTTTAAATGAGAGATGGTTGATAAACTGTTCCAACAGCTGATCACCTTAATTCTGCGATCATAATCTGTTATCCTTCGCTCCGACGGCGATGTCCCGGGTTTCTACGCAATGAATCAATATTCTTCGTTCGTGATCAATTATTTACAACGATGGAAGGTGAACTGCTGGGTTTTAATAAAAAAGAAATATTACTAGAATCAAAGGTCACTTCGATAGCATCTCCGTATTTGGTGGCTCATAATCTATTACCACTACCTGTAACAGCGATAGGACTGGTTTCTTTAAAAAAATTTACAATTCGCAAGAACGACAAAATAATCTCCGTTGACCACTGCTCTGATTCTTTTATAACTATCACCAACGGCAAAGTGCCGGGTTTCCATGGAATGAAATAATATTATTTTTGTACTCAACGGCGGAAGAAGATCTCCGTTTTTCGTTGCGCATAATCTATTATCACGATTACAAACTGCAAACTGCCGGGTTTCCAAAGAGATTGATTTGTTTCTCTTTCCAGCTCCACATTGCCCACCACCTGTTGTCGCCTGTCCATGCTGTCTTGGAGTATCTGAAGGGGACGGGAGAGATTGGCGATCGGAGTAATTATCCGGTCATAATTCCTTTAGACCTAAATGTAATCAAAACATTTTCTAACAATAAGAGTTATATTTTATGATGGTGTAGAGGCTGTTCCGAACTTTGCACTTCGCTGCGCATTTCCTCTCTCCATTGTCTCTACCCCGTGTGGCAGTTAGATAGAATAACGAGAAATAATGGAGAGAGAACAGTCGGACCGGAACGCGAAAGGCACAACTTCTGCTCCCCATAATATTTCCACACGTTTGGATCCTTCATTGTCCTTAATAAGGGAATGCGCGACGAGGTGAAGAACCAGCGAGATCCATGCTGCACTGATGTCTGATACGGTTGAGATTAAACTAGATTTTAATTTTGTTCATTCACTGTCCGATGTAACTAATCAAGATTCTTATGGGTCGCGCGCATTATAGTAGAAGCATTCAGTACCGTAACTTTATTCGTCGCTGCGCGGCTAATAAAAACTCTTCCATTTAGGTTTGATCATCTGGACGCAATAAAACTACCGAAATCTTGCATCTCATACTGGATAAAACAATTCCAATGGAATAAAACCATCGAAATCTTATTCCTAGGAACAGGCACAAAGTAGACTTTCGAGAACGACCTAAATGCGCCGAGATTCTTCGCGATTATGTAGTTGAAAGTTGTGCTTGCAGCAAGAGCCAGTGTGGAGGAAAAGTTGATTGGGTCGAGCAGAATATGACTGCAAAAAGTAGTGAGCAAGGGAAAAATGCCATTGTCGCGAACCAACAAGTAGCTATTTCACGTGCTGCTTCTAATTCATGGTGGCTGACAGTCTGATGAACGGGGAGAGGAGAGACCACAGACATGCACAAATGAGGAGGAGAGGTTATCTGCATTGACGCTACGCGTAATAATCTCGGCGCATTTAGGTCGTTCTCGAAAGTCTACTTTGTGCCTGTTCCTAGGAATAAGATTTCGATGGTTTTATTCCATTGGAATTGTTTTATCCAGTATGAGATGCAAGATTTCGGTAGTTTTATCGCGTCCAGATGATCAAACCTAAATGGAAGAGTTTTTATTAGCCGCGCAGCGACGAATAAAGTTACGGTACTGAATGCTTCTACAATAATGCGCGCGACCCATAAGAATCGGGATTTCGGTAGCTTTTATTGCTTTGCGAAGCAAAGTAATAAGACGAAATGTCCAAGGCCTCCTGCAAGCGGAAGATAAATGCTGATAAATAAAACTTCGACCAGTTTTAAGATAACAGCTTTGAATAAAACTTCTCTTAACATCAGGAGTGACCAACCAGCCCAGCATTCTCTCCCGAGAGGATATTTGGCTGGTTGGCCTGGGGAACCATTTCCAATGCCACCATGCACATTTCAGCAAGCGTTCACGAATGTGATCTACCAGCAGTAGATCAAAAAGCTATTCTTCATCGTGATTTGAAAGTGGTTCATAAAACAGCTCGAACCTGTCCCAAAAGATGGACTGCAGCTTTGGACCGACCCGTGATCTACCAGAGGTGGATCACAAATGCCACTGCCAGTACAATACCGGGCCGACCCATGGTGGGCGAGGAGCAAGCCCCTTCTAACTCACCTGGTTCCAAAAATCAGTTTATCTCGATGCATACAATTTCTTGCATGCACCGAAATTAAATGTCGCAACAGGCAATGCCTCATGTCCAAGCATCGAAAACGACGAGTTGCAACCACAAACTCCCGAACCACTCGACCAGATGCCATACAAACGCGCCGGGTTGGGAAGGCGAGGAGGAGAGAGGGGACAGGGGACAGTGGTGGACAAAAGGGGCGGGGCCAATGGGACAGGAAATTGGTCAAAAAGTGTGCTCAGGTGCGGTATGATAGGAACGTCGTAGAGGGCTGTTCAATAGCTCATTTTGATCCTCTCGTCGTCGGGCGAAGAAATCCAAAAAATCAGCCATTTTGGTCCACTCCCCGCGAAGTTAGCCATTTCCGACCCCTTCAGTATGTGTAGCGGGAAGAAAAAAACCCCACTCAAACCTAAATGCCCCAGCTCTTCGAGCTGGGGGCAACATTTATGCGGTTGATGTAAATGTAATCAAAGCTGCTCTCAGAGCGTTCTGCGTTCCAAAAACGCAGTATCGAGGAGATAAGCTCCGCCCACTGACTCTAATTGTAAGTAGGGCGAGTTGCTCACCTCGTCACTGTTTATCTTGTAGAACAACAGGAGGCATTCATTCATTCCATTGGGTTGCGTTTCCTTTTTTACAGCTATGAATAAAAGTCGAAGTTCAATTAATTTACTGAAACCGGAATATCTAATTTGGAATTCATGTGGTGTGATTTCACGAGGTTTGCGTTAGTGCACTTCATCAAGAGATTGAATTACAATGAAAAGCAATTGGGCTGTGATGTATAGTTCTGACAGTTGTGAGAACGAATAAGCTTTGGATAAAATTGCAGTCCTCCTTCCTCGGTCTCCTCCATTGCATCGGTGATGACGTTCACACCGAGGAGTTATCCGTGCACAGGTGAGGGTGGGTGAAAGTGATGTTTTTCTGAAATTGAAACTGGCAAATAATCACTGTTACTGAAGAACATCCCCTTTATTCGAATCTCATAATCAATTATCACGATCACCAATCGCAAGCTTCCGAGTTTCCACAAAATGTAATAAAAATTTTCAAGCGTCAGATCATCATCATTCGCCGTTCTTCTACGCTTATGATTTATTTCCACTCATCATTGGCGAACTACTGGGTTTCCATACTTGAATTCGAATCTGAACATCATCGCAAACTGCGGGATTCCATAAAACTTAAAGAAGGGGTAGGAGGAACCAAATTTGCATTGGGGCAATTGGGGACAAAATGCACTTTGGCCTGGGTCTGGTTGCACTTTGGCCTGTGTGTGGTCTGGATTTCCATAATGACCGTAATCAGGAAAGTTCCTCCTACCCCTTCTTTAACATTATTTTGGCCTGTAATGACTGACAATGTCCGTAAGCCTTTGGACATTCATTTTATCTCTAACATGAACGACAAACTGCCGGGTTTCCATGCAATTATCGCTTTTTATTTCCAGCAGCACGTTTCCCGCCATCCTGTGTTCCCGTATGCACGCTGCCTTGGATTATCTACGAGGGACAGGAGAGATTGTCGATCGGACGCAGCTCGTCGTTGAAGGGGGCGTCGCCTGCAATCAGAGAGAATTTTGTTCAGCGTTCATTCCAATTCATTGTTCTCTGTGAGGAGAACCATTTTTAACCCGATTTATATCAACGTGGCGCATTCGTGCAACCCAAATATCATTTTACGAAATATGATTTCTAATCACGATGCATGTGCGGATTGAATGACTTTTACTGAAATGCTTCCATGCCAAAACAATCCATGTTGCTGATGATCTATTTTCGCGCATTTCGTTTTCTTTCCCAGTCGACGTTCACATCAGTGAAGATCAGAGTAACCAGTCGCATTTGCGCAACGTTGAAAACATTTTATGAAATAGGATTGCTGAGAACGATATGACTAGAGCTTATATCTCGCCTACAATACTGCAACCAGTCGCATTCGTGCAACATGGGTTATGTTTTACAAAACTGATTTCCTAATGGTGAGGCGAGATGAGTCTGTCCTGAATGAAGATACCAGTCGTATTCGCGTCTCATGGATAGCGTTTTACGAAATAGGATTACACATGCCGATAAGATACTTAGAGGTGCTCGTTTCAGCGATCCCACCATAATCCCCCTCCTCGCTCTGCCGCCGTCGCTGTACGTCGAAGATCGCAGTGCCATTGGAAGGGATCGGACGGAGGAGGTCCCACGCCTCCCGAACCGCTCAAGGTATTACGGGTGTTCCCTAAGCTTTTGTCTCGAGACGCTTCATGAAGCTGCATACCGGCGGTCTTGATAAAAAGGGACTCGTGATAATGCAATGTGGTCAGTCTACACGAGTTACTGTTCCAGTCAAACAGTTGTCGATCCGAAGCAATATATTATTTTTTTACTAATGCCAAGTCACACAGCATTGTAAAATCCACTATCTATTCCAATTTAATGAAATTTTGCAATTACAATCTGCCTGTTTTCTATACCGTCCCTTATTGTTCTCATTTCAGATCTCTTCAATTCATCCCGACGACACTCCCATCATTGTACACGACAAAATGGCCTTCCTCGAGCAGGCAAAATGATTATCCCCCTACAGGAGAATTAGCTCGATCGGTTACCGGTTCAATTCCGGCCGCGGCCACCTAACCGAGGCGCCAGAAATGGGAATCAGTAGTGGCTTGCCACGAAGGCAACAATCGCTCTGGAAGTCATGGTGGGATCCCCAGAAAAGTGTCCTCTGTCGCGGCCTGGTCAAATCAGGAAGCCCCCGCGAGGTACAAGACCTCGATTCTGGCAACCCCTGTACCAGGGTGAACCATGAAATTAGAAGTTCTTGAAACTTGGACCTCATTTCAGTCCTCCTTCCTCGGTCTCCTCCAGCGCATCGGCGACTACGTCCATGTCGAGGACTTCTGCGCCAGTGCACAGGTGACTGGAATGAATGGGATTATTGCCGACTCAGTTGTAACGATCACAGTAACGCTACGCTCACGATCTATTTTCCTGCTCTGCGACCGCGATGTGCCGAGTTTCAATTATGGCAGTTTAAAGCTCTCTTCACGTGGCACCTAGGAGCGAAACGCTCTCCAGCACATAGACGACAAGTGAACTCCATTTTCAAAGGAGAGAGAACAGTTCGGACGGAAAATGAATTCCTTTTTCATTACAGCACCACATTGCTCGTTATCTGTGTTCACACGTCCACGCTGCCTTGGAGTATCTACGAGGGACGGGAGAGATTGGCGAGGGAACGCAACTCGTAGTTGGAGGGGTCGTCGCCAACAGATAAACGCAGTATCGAGGAGCTAAGCTCCGCCCACTGACTTTATCTATGTAAGTGGGTAAGTTTTCGCCTTGTCACTCTTTATCTTGTAGAACTACGGGAACCGTTCATTTTCACAGGTTTTATGTATTTTTATTTTTTACATCTGCTTCACATCTAATCAACTATTGAAATCGGAATATCTAATTAGGAATTCATGTTTCGTGATTTCACGAGGTTTGCGTAAGTGCACTTCATCAACAGATTGGATTACAATGAAATGCAATTGGGCTGTGATGTACAATTCTGACTATTGTGAGAACGAATAAGATTTGATAAACTTTCAGTCCTCCTTGCTCGGTCTCATCCAGCGTATCGGTGACGACGTCCACGTTTCTGCACCAGTGAACAGTTGATTGGATAGAATGGGATTATGGTCGGCTCGAGGACCTGGAACGATCACAGTAATGCTGCGCTCACGATCTATTTTCCTGATCAGTGACGGCGATAAGACGGCAGGACAGGGTATTTTGGCAACAAAATTCATTGACGGAAAAATGACACAAACGCACCGGGTTGGTAAACTGGGGTCCTGGGGTTTCCGATATTGAGCCACGTCAGAGATTAGGGCTTGAATGCGGCTGATTTTTTAACGATAGTCTGGTCTACCCGCATCTACCCGATTCCATGTTTCGCATGCGTGTAATTATCAAAATCTGGAAATGATAGAGATCAGCCCAGAAAGGATTTGCAAAATACAAAGATTGTCAAGCACCAAAACTAGGCGACCGCATTTCGGTGCTCAACAATATAGGATGCACGCGACACGAGCTACGGTCCTGACTTTCTCATTTTCAGGTCTCCTCAATTCATCCCGGCGACTCTCCCATTATGATCCACGACAAAATGGCTTTCATCGAGCAGGCAGAGGATGACTAGCGAGGAGCAACGGTGGTCGTTGCAAGGTATTCATTTATCAGGGGTCAACCGGTCATCCTGAGAGATAAACGCAGTATCGAGGAGATAAGCTCCACCCACTGCATCTAATTGTAAGAGGGGGTGCGTTGTTCACATCGTCACCGTTTATCTTGTAGAACAACTGGAACCGTTCATTTCCACGGGGTTATGTATGTTTATTTTTTCCAGACAATTACAGTCGCCGATTAGTTACCCAAATCGGAATATCTAATTAGGAATTCGTCTGGCGTGATTTCTCGAGGTTTGCGATAGTGCACTTCATCAAAAGATTGAATTACAATGAAAATAAATTCTGCTGTGACGTATAGTTCTGAAAACGAAAAACGTTGGATAAATCTTCAGAACTTCCTTTCTACTCCAGCGCATCGGACACGTCGTCTACATTGAGGACTTGTGTTCACGTGTGCCAGTGCACACGTGAATGGGAGATGGGATGAGTGTCTGTATTATGGGAGATCCAAAGCTCTCTCGATTTCGCATCTAGGTATTATCATTCACTGCGGTGGCGAAGTGCCGGGTTTCTGCGCAATTATTTATCCGCGATTCCCTGTTCGTAAAAAATGGAACGATTATGAACGGTGAACTACTGGATTTTCGTAAAATGAATTATTACTACAATCGAAGGAGCATAGAGGATCTCTGTATTTGGTCGCATATAATCTGTTATCACAAACTGTAACGGCGATTCGTCTGGTTTCTTTAAAATGAAACATTTTTACAAAAAGCTAATACCAAAAAAATCTCCGTTGACCCTGCTCTGACACTTTTATCACTATGACCAACCGCAAACTGCCGGGTTTTCAAAAACATTCATTCTTTTCTCATTCCAGCACCACATTTCCCGCCATCCTGTGTTCCCGGCTGCCTTGAAGTATCTGCGAGGGACGGGAGAGATTGGCGAGGGAACACATCTCGTCGTTGTAGTGGACATCGCCAACAATCGGTGAGGGACATTTATTGACGGATAGAAACGACATAAACGTGATAGATTGGCTGATTTGGGCAGGACTGGGGAATAAGGCAAAAAAGTTCATTAACGGAAAAAATGACACAAACGCGCCGGGAAATTCCTATTTCGTATGCGTATAATTATCAAAATCTGGAAACGATAGAGATCAGTCCCAGGTTGGATTTGCCAAAATACATGTATTATCGAGCACCAAAACGCTGCGACCGCATTTTGGTGTTCGACAGTATAGGATGCACGCGACATGAGAGTTGGGAGTCGTAGACTCGGGTAGCAATGACTTACAGCAGTGGACTGCGTTAGAGATTTGGACTTGAATGTAGGTGAATTATATAGGCTGAAATTCTTGCTCCCCGAATCCAGCGGAATTCATGTTTCACTTCGTTGTAATTATCAAGTCTGATCGTGGTGCATCGATCTTCGACGCTTTGGTGGCATAGAAATACAACAATTATGCCGACATTCATGTATGTTTGCGTCGCTCGCGAAGTTGGCTGCGCATCATGGCCTCCCCGCGTGCGCGACCGGGGATACTCCCCGATGCACCACAGGTGGGAATAATTATTATTTCTTTTTCCGGGAAAAATACCCGCCCTCCGCTGATATAAACGCAGTAGTGTTGGCAGATTTCATCTCAGACTTCATTCAATTCGTCTCATTCACTGCATCCGTCTCAAAATACATTGAATGAATGTCTTCATTCAATGTGTCTGCAATGATTGCAGACAGATCGATGTCTGCATTCATCGCGTCTCTAATGATTGAATGAAGATTGAATGCATTCAAAAATTGAATGCATTCAAAAATTGAATGAAGGGTGAATGATGAATGAATGCATTCAAAAATTGAATGAAGGATGAATGATGACTG
>JACMIG010004451.1:0-10229 GCA_014805385.1 Levipalatum texanum
ACTATTGATTTTCGGCTTTGCCTAATGAAGCCAATTCGAGATAATGTGGTGATGAGAAATTTTAACATAACAGACAAGATGTCGTCTTGAATGGCTGTGTTCTCGGCTAATCGGTCTCGATCGGCCAACCCTACCATTTATCCTCTTATCCACGCGCCCATTTAACACCCCGGACAAGGAGGGACCGATGACGGATCGCATAAACGTAGTTACTACCTTCGGTGACAAAATAGAGCGGGAGCATTTCAGGGAATCTGCCCCACCGTCGATATCGGCGCTCACCACTTCTACAAGGAGTGCTAAGAGCTTCAAGGGACCGCCTCAATATCGCTGATATTTCTCCCACTGGAAGCACTGTATATTGTTTAAATCTCTTTACAATAAATATCTGGGCCTAATGTGAGGCATCTTCACCAGAGAGCAGCTCGCGTTGTCGTTACGCTAATCCGTTCGGTCGTTGTGCAACAGCAATCCGAGTTAACAGCTGTTATCAGTTCGCCCTGTGGGTGGTTTCATCACTGCCATGCCCCATTTCAAGTCGAAGGCAAAAGCCCGACCGAGATTTCGCGTGTCTTTAGTATAACGTCCCGCTCGGACGTTAGAATGACACCCATGACTGAGGCAATATAAAGACGGATCTGGCAACTCCTCAGGCAGCTCTTCAACCACTGGTGATCAAGATGGCCTCGGAGCGCGAGGTGAGACCCTTCCTAGATTCCGGAATACTATTTGGCAGGTTCTCGATCGTACGGTGTATCACGAGGCACGTGGCGAGAGACCTCGACCGAAGGCACAACAGGTTTGAAACCAGAATCCACCATAATTTAGGGATATTAATCATGATCATTCAAGATCAAATTGTTCCAGGCTGTCGCTTCCGTCATCATGAACCGCGTGCGCGATGGCCGTTTCGGGCGCAATATCACAGGTAAATTTTTGTTGATTAGGGTTTGTAAGCGATATTTCCTTTAGATGTCTGCCTTGCTCCGAATCAATTCGAGTGCTGGCAGTTCAACGATGTGAATGTAGGTTTTTTTCTCAGGATTTGAATTCGAAAATATCTAATTGTAAGACAACTTCTATATGTTAGTACTGGACATTGCAGCGCGACCCCTCCAACGACGCCGATGGCAACATCTACCGCGAGATGGGTTGACGACATGATGCGCGGAAGGATCACGGATCACTCGAACGGTTTGCTATTAAATCCAGTACAAAAATACAGTATTGTTTGATTCATGTAAAGGCTCCTTATTTGTTTCAAAGTGAAACACATCCCAATTAATTTGGGGAAAAAATTGAACTCGTCATCACATCATTTCGGTGTACTGCTTGTTAGTTGTTTATGTTTCGTAATGTTTTTGAAGGTGCAACATATTTGAATTAATCGCATTAAAGGCTATCATTCAGGCGCGCTCTACTACAACAACCCCGCCAAGGAGGGCGGACGGCAGCCGGACTGTCCTCGACCTCTAGCCGTAACTGTTCGCATCGGGGACCACGTCTTCTATCGCGAGGAATGACCAGAAGAAAAAAGGTCCCTAGTCGAAAGTCACGCTAACCCGTCTAGCGCAAATGTATCGTTGCTTGCAACGAAGGCTATGAGTATGTTCCACCTCGCCCCGATTTTCGTAAATTTTCCTCTTTTTCTACGAACAAACCTGTATTTTGTAGTATAATTCACATCTTCCTTTGGTAAATAAAAGTATTTCAATTTATAAAAAAACATACGATCCGCCACGATGGCATCCATCCACTCGCCGCGCCGCCACAGGTCGTGCCGACTCGAATCGCCCATCAGCAGGCCGAGGAAGTACTGAAAACAGGGAATACTGCCGGGGAGAAAACAAAGGCAGCGCTCTACGTCCGTTAAGAAAAAACCTTTCGCCATAGTCTTTCCTATGACCACATTTCACGCAGAAAAATTGAATTTAGAGCACATTCTTGTCGGTATTCGAAACGAGGAATGGATTGCGTTTCAGATAGAATGTAATACAACTTGATCAGTGTAAATGCTAATATAGTTGCAAAAAAATCCAACAATGTTTTTGGATTGTTAGACGGTGATACATATAAAAAACAATGTGTCAAATACTCTACCTTGAGCAAGCCGTACTGTTCGAAATTGGCGCGGCACGACTCCTCCTCGCTGCGGTACGTGACACCCGCACGGGATGAACGACCTGAATTACAGACAATTAAATGTTAAAAAATCAATAAAAAAACAAGTTTCAAGAAATAGGATTTAGATAAATTCCCTATAGCTAGCTTCATGCACATGAATACGTCATATCGGCGGGGTCAGCGAGACCCCACCAATTTGTTCTAACTGATCGCACTATCGATCCGTCAACTCCAATGCTCAGTACCATCTATGTTTCAGACGCCACGAAAGACTGATTGGCGAAGGAATGGACGATAGGAGTCCAAGGCTTGTTTATATTCGTAGTTGTTATCCGAAATTGCTTGGGCCGAACTTGTATTATTTTTATCAACCACTCACCGACTCCCTTCGCAATCTGGTAGTTGATCTCGGTGCCCGTGACGAGGGCTCCGAAGCGGGCAGCCGGAATCAGCAGGCCCCCTGCAAAGGAGAGATTTACTGTGACGAAATCAATCAATATCCTCCCTCTTCTTCGCGACCGGAACGAAGGTAGAAAATGGAATTTTTTGTTCTGATAAAATCGCAACATCATTGGGATTATTTTGTTATCCAGGATTGGCCTGTTGAACATTGCATATCTATCTAGATCGACGTCAATTTGAGACTGTGAAACTCATTCAATCGCCGTCAATTATTTCGTTTCGGCCGGGAGCAAAATTCCGGGTTAAAAGGCTCATGATAGCTTGGTGAGATTCAAAAGCGTGAAATTCGCCTCGTTCACTTTCGACTCCCGTCGTATCTCTTACCCGTGCCGCAGAAGGGATCGACGACGACGTCCGCGGGGCGGATGGACGACACGTTGCACTGCAGCAAGAGCAAGAGCTTTGCATTAACTTAATTTTCCAATTTATAGAGGAACTTTCAAAATGCTAGAAATGCACTCTATAAAACATACTAAAAGTAATAACAAAAAAAGCTTCGAGGTATATACTGCGCACAGTGCGCGTTTTGGTCCAGGAGCCCCGCGTTCTATTCACTAGATACCACCAGTGACTAAAAGGGTACTTACCGCGAGCTATTTTCGGCGGGGGGTTTAGAAACATTTTCCGCCTTCGGCGGGGGGTGTACGACGATATTTATTCTCGGCGGGCTATTTTTCATCATTTTTCGCTCGTTTTTGGCGGGGGGTTTGCTCCAAGCGGTAACTAACGGTAATACCCTTTTATTCACTGGATTCCACACATCTCTGCGCGACAACTATTTTTGGTGGTCATATTTTTACCTGAATAAACGCCAGTTCCGGATCCATCGTGGTGTTGCCAATGTAAATGCGCTCCGGTAGCGCAAAATCATTCTTCAGCCCGAACTGTCCGTGGCCGAGCTGACAATGACAATTTACTGAAGATAAATCAATAAACGCACCAGTCGTCCGAGGTACAGCCGCTCCGGAGCCGTTGCACGCTCGCCAATGTATTCTGAAAGGTGAGCATCTTCTTGGCCAATCGCAAACTGTGCGCGACTTTAAGGATACTGTAGCGCGGATAAATGAAGTACCTTCAATCACGGTAAAGGCGTTGACGGCGTTGTCGAGGTCGACGGGTGCACGATCGAGCGCGAGCGCTATGCCGATTTCCTGCAAAAAGGAAGGAAGTCTTCGAACTTAGAAAGTATGAATAATATCGAATATGAATGAAAAATAAATAAATTAAATTCTTTAAGAAAATAACCTTTGCCCTTCCTAGCGCATTGACGCCCTTCTTCTTGCCGACGGGGCGCACGCGGACAGAAAATGTCGACGAGGGCACGTTGAATCGCTGGAAATAACTGGGGCTTTAAAAATTGCCACGATCCAACTCGAATAAGCTTCTGCGAAAAATCAATTAATACGTGGTCAGATGTTGTTCAGTAAAGCTTTAGCTGCCGACTAAATGCAAATAAAGTTTCCGAAACATTCCTATTTTGTTTCAAGCAGATTAGAAGCTCCTTCATATAGAGTTCCGTAGGCAGGAAATGCGACTGCGTTTTCTTGGGTAAAATGTTTCCAAAATCACTCTGACCACGGAGCTCTAAAGAAGTGCCAGTGGGGAATTCATACATTGTATTTCTCCCGCCCACTCGCAATGGCGCCTTTGAGTGCTTCATAGTCGGGCGCATCGTCGAAGAGCTCGTAGGCCGACTTGAGGAGGAGGGATCTGGAAGAGTCGAATTAAAAAATTAATTTAAATAAATATTACAACCTTTCTAGTAGTTTCTCCACGTCGTCGCGCGACGCGTCGACCACGAAGATGGCGCGCTGAAAGCTATCTTTAGAATACAATCCCCAATGACGATTTCCACCTAGATTCGTTCAAACTAATCCTGTTTGAATTAATACCCCGCAAAATTTACCCGAAAGAAGCCTCGACGATCAGGTACATACATTGATGGAATATTTCCCACCTGCGCATCGAGAGGACTCCAGTCGAATTGGAGATCGAAGACTCGGCAGATGCCGCGCACCTCGGCCAGCCGAAAGTCGGTATGCTGCTGCGAAAAGAGGAGGACGATGCGCATCGAGCTGAATACAAATTGAATTTCCTAAATTGTCGCTTCAGCAGAATGGAGTCAACCAAGATTCACATCGAAAAATGATCTGAACAGGAACAAATCCCAACTCATTTTCCTTGAAGTACACAATCTCGCTCATCGACGACTCAACTCTTCAACGCATTACTTCTGATAATCTTTATTCACCGCCATGCTTCTTACATACATCGAAAACAAACTCGACTACTCTCGTAACTCCGCAACACAATGCACTACGAAACGAGTAAAATCCTCGGGGGTGGCGTCAAGGATGAAGGGGGAAATTCCCTCTAGAAGCCGGCTTGCATCCCGAACCCGGGCCCAGTCGGCGGGCCAGTGAGCGAGGTGAGGCCGCCATTGGGCTCCGCTGCCAATCGACCTGATCGCGGACCTGCAGATGAGACTTTATAATGGCGGAAGAATTCTCTCTACACGTCCCATCGATAGCTCCGTTTCATTAGACTCTTCTTCGAATCGCGTGAAACATATTATTGATAAAAATACGCACGATTGATTTAGACTTTTATAGAATTTGCGTGTACCAGAATCGGGGACGGTGATCAATTTCGAGATTTTTTGTGGAGAACATCGTTCATTCCTTTCATTCGAATGGTACACAACGTTGACGGCTACAACCATACCCGGGAGGGGCCTCTTTCCGGCCTTGAGCTCGTCGATGATGTCGACGACGTCCTTCACTTCGAGGTCCTCGTAGTAGTCATCGTTGATCTGGAACAAAGGTGTATGTTCCTGCGGTCGAGTAGTGTCATGTCTACTCAGTTGGCCAAGTATTAAATTTGATATCACGAATCAATCATGTTTCCAAAGGCATGATTATCAGATAAGTTTCATCTGCAGAAATATTTCACACACAATGGAAGCCAATTGTCACTTGCGTTTCCTCTGGTGCCACCCAGAACCTCCATCATCTTCACCCACCTGGATCATGGGGGCGTTGACGCAGGCTCCGAGGCATTCCACCTCCGCAAGCGAGAAGAGTCCGTCGGACGTCATCTGGCCGCATTTGATGCCTGCTAATTATCGTTTTTATGTTGTTGCTTGTAGTTCCCAAAATCCTAAATATGTTTCAGGGCGGACCAAACATCAATTGAATTGATGTAGGAACAATCATTGGCACGTGCAGGACAAAAAATCTTTAAAAAAATGTGCAATAAATTTCTGCCAGAAATTATGAATTGGAAAACAGCCGGGTATAATAAATACAATAATAAAACAATTGTCATGAATATCGATACCTAGCTTCTTCTCCGCCGCCTCGATAATTGTCTCGGCGCCGCGCAGCATGCAGGGCGTCGTGCCGCAGACCTGCAGAGACAGGACATTTTTTTACAATTAATTGATATTCGCTTAGACTAAACTGACAGCGTCGTGAAGTCGTGAAATGATAAGAATTGAATTGAATTAAAAAAAAACCGACGGCGTTTAAAAACAGCATTTTCTCGGCATAAATTTTCTAACAATAAGCATTTACGATAATATAAAGCTAGGCTTTTGTAACATTGCATTGTAGTAAAGGACTGCCGACAATCTATTTCCGAGCGGGAATTACATGTATTTATCACGTCATTGAAGCTTTACGGACCTGGAGGAAGTACTTGCCGACGGGGTTACGATTGTACATCGTGTAAAACGTGGCGACCTCGTAGGCACGCATGCGAGGGATCTCTGAAAGTTAGAGAATGTGAAAAAAGGAAAACATGCGGCAAACTATTTCGTTGCTGTTAGTATTCTATATCGGGGGTTCGAATAGAGTATCGGGTATAGTATACTTCCACTGCCAGTAAGGCGCACTCAAGAAATGTACTTTGTAAGCAGGGGAAGGTTATTAAACCGGACTTTTTTCAGCACCGGTTATGATCCGAAACCCACCGAGGATGCGCGCGACCTCGTGCATGGCCGAGATGGGGAGCCATCCGAACTGCCGCTGCGCCAGATCGAGCAGGGGCATCAGGGCACCGGCCTGAAAGAGGAGGATTGTGACAACTTTTTCAATCTTTTTAGCGATTGGATGCGTTATATTTCCTAATTTAACTATTAAATATAGAAAAAATAAGACCTTGTGTCCCTCCGGGTAGTTGGCCATGATGGCATCGACGCGCTTCAGGTTCTCCGGAGTGAACTGGAACTTGACCTGAAAGTGGAAAGTTTTAAATAGGATTACTCTTCTTGAGAAAGCGAAAGGGCCTAGAATTTTTCATATTTGGGGAAAAATAAAGATACCACGAAAAATTTACCTTGAGGTTGTTCTTCTCCGTGTCGCGGTGGACGGCGAGTCCGGAGCCTTAAAATACATATGCTTATAGAAGTGGATCTCACCAGTCAACTGAATCTAATTAGTGGAATATAATAACCTAAGAAATGAAATCATATTTAAGCAGAAGCGTATCAAAAATTCAAGTGTGAATAATCACCAGCGAATCGACGCGGGACGACGGCCTGCCCAGCGGAGCGCGCTCCGAGCACCGAAAGGACTGCCCGTTTCATCCTAGGATCACCCTGGAATGGAAAATAAATATTTTTCATAAATAGAAAAATAATAGAAAATAAAATTGAGGTCGTGGTGTGCCAGGGAATGCGGTGTGTGCACACACGCTGGTGAAGAATCCAATTTCTTTATCGCGGTCATCAAAATGTTTGCGACCGTGGAATTCTCCTTTTTCGCGGGTTTCAGATAGAAATGCTCAAGCGAATCGCGAATTTTGTATTGCAATTCTCCCACCCTCGCGGTATGACGTGTTTGCAGCGCGGGAATCCAATTATCTTTCGGATCCCAGTATTGTATTCTCACGGAAAAATGGTGTCTTCCAGGCGACGCGATAATGTAATTTGTTCGGTGCAAGAAATTGGCGGAGGCACGCGGGAACGTGGTCCAGCAGCATTTACCTTCATCCCCTTCTTTCTCATCGGATAAGGGATACCAAGAAGCTTCTAGCCTCCTCTAAAAGCTTCTAACGCAAGAAGAAGCGCCACTATCCAGCTGACATTTTCCCCTTTTTTTCTGCTAACCACTTATTACGCAGAAGCGAAATCACCTGCCGCGCCTTCATTTCTGCCAACATTTCCTTATTTCGCTCTCGAATGCCCGCGACCAGCTCAAATTCAATCGATGACGGACCTCCTCGTTTCTTCGATGCCCTGGAGATCGGGCAGATTATCTTGAGCTCAGCAGCGCTGCTCGTCATAGGCATCTACAGCGCAGTTCTCGTCCGCTTCGGAGCTCTTCACTTCCACTGCAAGTGAGGATAAGGGGGATCGGTCGAATCATTTACAAGCTTGGGGGGTTATCGATCGTTTTCCGTCTTTGAAGTGGAACAGAATTTGCATGAAAAAATAGTGGAGGGGGAGGAGCGTGGGGTTACACTTGTAAATCGAATTCAGTGCATAAACTTGACAGTCTACACCTGGAAATTATTGGTGTTTGTTCGAATCCCGTGTATTGCATCAAGTCTGAAACGCAATCCACTATCGTTGAATTGTTCAGGTCAGATTTTGAAACTAAACACATGTCTATTGTCGAGCGCCAAAGAGAGGCGAATTTCCTCATCCGAGAATACGGATGACGGACTGTGCACTCTCTTCATCTACCGGTTCTATCCTCGTTTCATGCGCTTTTTGGTCAATATAACCAAGAAATGGAGATAGAAGCGGGAGATCAATAACGTGCGTAATCTATCCGTATTTTCGGGCTTGGAAATTCGTTGATGTTCGATGTTATATTTACAATTATTTAAGGAAAGAGACAAATAGTTATCGGTGATTGCTCGAGTCACTTGTATTTCATCCAGTCTGAAACGCAATCCACTCCACTCTACATTTTAACTGACTGCTCACTGCATTATTCTCTCCCCCCCTCCAGAACTGGCTTGGAATTCACGCGTTGCCCTGTTTGAGCAGAAAGACGAGGGCAGACAAGGATCTACTGCGAGAGAATGGAATGCCGTTGGTTCTCGGCAATATCCCATCTATCCATTACATGGGGTTGAGTTTCATGGGCAAACTACATACTGCAGTAATTGAAACTTGGCTATTTGAGCGTTGTACTTGCTGTAACGAAAATGCACCATGATGCGAACCTTATTTATTGTCGATGGAAAGAACGATGTTGAGGATGCGCTTATTGTCCCAATGAGAAACAGGTCATAAACAGAGCACGCAGATCAATGTGAGCGGGGATGTGCACTGATCTAAGATCTCTATCTACAAGGACGCATCCTCCCCAACACTGCCATGAGGCATGCTTTCTTTATGAGGAAAAATGAGTTTAGCGAAAGATTCCACAGTGACCGAGAATGAACTGCGGAAATTGATCACATAGAAATTGAAGCTTGATGGGACGGGGGGAGGTGAGTGAGATTAGAATGGGCCATCACTTCTGAATCAATTTCACATCGTGTATGGAACTGTGGTATGGAATCCTATGATCAGCATTTATTCGATTTTCTTGCGTTGCTTCCAGTCTGAAACGTAATCTGCTTTGCTATGTACTCGCTCGATAAAAGGTGCCCACAACCCATAACATGTGGTTACGTTTCGTGGGCAAAGGAAATGCAAAAATGATTGAAATGGGCGATATGTAAGTGGTGATCAGTGTAATTTAAAATGTCTTCCCCCAATAATATCGCAAGGCGTGTGACCGAATATGAGAACTAAAATTGAGCAGAAAGTCGGCCCCCCTGTACGATGGTGTGAAACTTATTTGTTGCCGAGAAAAAAAGCAAAGCGAAGCAGGGGATGCGCAAATTTTCCAGTGCCATGTAGAGCCGCATCGTGGGCACTATCGTTCATCTCAAATTCGGTAGCATTCCAATGCGACCGAATTTGAGATGAACGATAGTGCGCCAGTGGAACGAAAATGGAGCAGAAATTCAGCCGGATATCGACTCTTTTTTCAGTGACAAGGATCATTTTCACTGACTTGAAAAATGTGACATAGATTGAAATGTGTGATAAAACGCAGAATTCCCTGCCCAAAAACTTATGCCTTGAATGAGTATCGCGGAGTATACAAATGCTGCCGTAGTAGAAAAAAAGCGATTGTTGGTATTTACTTCATCACCAAAATGTGAAATTATTTTTCCGGCGAAAAGTCTTCCGCCCCCGATAACCTCCACCGGAGACCTTCTGACTGGGAGAAACAAGGATCTGCTGCGAGAGTGGATTCCCGTTGGTTCTCGACAATATCCTATCCACCCAGTGTAAAGAGTTGAGTTTCGTGGGCTAGTCAAGTGCTGCAGTAATTGAAACCTGGCGGATTTCATCGTTGCTTGCTGTAACGAAAATGTACCATGATGCAATTTGTTTCCGCGAACTGTTTGAGAATCACATGAATATGTTTCGCTGTCTTTACAAATGCAGCAGAAGTTGAAATAATACGATTTTATATTCCCTTCTTTTTACAAATAGGGTTGTCAAAAGGAAGGCATGAATGGAAGCCTTCCTTTCTTTTCCAGACAGACGGCGGCGAAAGGAAGGCTTGAATTCGAGACGTCTCTGAATTCAAGCCTTGAATTCGTCTCCCCTTGAATTCAAGGCTTGAATT
>JACMIG010004453.1:0-10225 GCA_014805385.1 Levipalatum texanum
GCCGGAGATGCACAGAGTCGCTTGCTGAAACATCCTTCGTAATACAGTGACGCATAGTCAACACCAACGAAACATCAGTGATGATTCATGGGCGATCTTTTAAAATTGCGCCCCCCTGCTGATTGGGGGGAGTCTGCATAATCCGATCGTTGTTCGATCGCGATCGAGAGATGAGCAAGCACAGAGAGAGAGAGCAAATACATCGCGGGATGCTCCGTTTTAATGAATCCTATACTATAGCGCATTTAAGCTACTATAAAAAAACCAACGTGGAATTTTGCACAAGGATACCAAAACAACTACGTAAACTGAGCAAATGCGGGAGGTTCCGTTTCTATGATTTCTATACTAGCTATAGTGTTTCCTGCGCAGTTACTTCAAAACAACGGTGAACTGTGTCCACAACTATTGAGTACGTAATTAGGTTATTTGATATTAAATATCGGATAAGTTTAGAATTAAATAGTATTTGTTTTATTCTATATTTTTTGCGGAAAACCGCTCATATCAGCAAAAAGAGAAGTAAACTTGGAAGTAAATAGTGAGAAGTAAACTTTGGTTACCTGGCATCCGAACAAAATAGCAACGTTCCACGGTGGTCGATCGTTGACATTGAGATGGAGATGCCTGCCACCATTGCCCTCCTTCTTCACCGGAGTATCTCCCGCTGCTCCCATCTAATAAGCAATATTGATGTTTTACGAAAATCACACTGAACTCCAGAAAACCGAAACGTTCCATTCCCACGCCCGGATAACCCCAATGACGGAGTGCGCTCGCATTTGATCTACTTCCACGACTTCCACGAGCACGTTTTATGCACAGTGTGATTTCAGGTGGCCATGAAACGGTATCGAGAAGATTTTTCAAAATCGAGCGCAGTCCGTCATTGGAGTTGTCCGGATATGGGAAATAGAACTCTTCGGGTTCTCTACAAATAAGATTGCGAGGTTTAACTTGCGAGAGGAACATGATAGGGGGACAAACGTCAGTCCCGTGTTCGAAGATGAAAATAACAAGGAAGGATATTGTGCGCTAACATGACTTAGGGACCAATGAGTGAAAGTTGCATAGAGGTGTGAAGAAGAGATTGCTTTGGAAGCGGCATTATACCACTGCCATTGTATTGCAGTCGAAGAGAGGGTTGGGACTACAATAGAAGAGTTTCAACCAGCGCAGCAAAGGACAGCTGGGCGCGCTACCCAATGATCTAATGCAGTGACTACACTGTGCTTATGTAGAGGGACGAGAAAGAAGTAGGAGAGAGGAGGAGGGGGCGGATGAGGAGAGGGGCCATGGGCCTCGCTGAATCATCCACGGTAAGATACTGTACATACGTTCAGTACTATCACTCACTCTTGCTCAGGACCGACTTTGATCTCGGCCACTGTGTGTGGAGCAAATATATTTGCTTGACTCATGTACATTGCGCAATAATTTTTAGCTGTGATCTTCTTGTTACTTAGCATTCAGCCATATCTGGCGAAAAGGTTGTGAACCTTATTGTTATGTTTGCTTCTGGTAAATCCCCGCCAACTTAGATTGTCCGTTTGAACGAATCCGTTTTCAGGAATTAATCAAAACTTTTGAAAAGGTAATTCATTATTGAATTGCAGTGTTGTCCTCAAGCCGCGAAACCGGCTGTTTCTGATACGCATCTAAATATTTGTGTGCGGAGGCGACCATCATTTTCAAAGAGCTGCACAACCTTTGCACGAATAACACTCGCTGTTGGTATTGTGGATGTGATCCATTCATCGGATTGTGTGCGGTAGTACACGCACTTTTACCAGAAATAACCATATTCTCGGAAGGCTTGCTTGTGAATGAAATCATAGCAAACTACTCTCATTTGTTATTGTTCGAGTTCATCAGAATGTAAAATTTTGGCAACGCGCGCAATGATTTATCCTTTATCCTTTTTCCATGACATAAGCTAAAAAGACATCTCCATATTCATTGCCGGCGATGATACATTTACGTTCCCACAGGATTAACCGTGACAACCCAAAGGACCAGGGAACATGCTTGACAGTTTACAAAAATCGAGTTAGAGGCGAATCATTTTGTCGCATCACAGAACTTCTAAAATACTTGTGCTCGTTAGTAGACAGTTCTATTTGTATCTTTGAGAAGAAATGGTATCCGAGGCTAACATTTTGTATGGATTCCAATCTAGCAAGATATTCTATCTTAAGCAAGAGAGCAAGGCGAAAACTATGATTTCTAAGACGGAATTCTCTAATGCTATCATAAAGAGCTCTGACTGAATAACGATGGTTGTAGAATATTGAATGTTGCAGTGTAATCAGGGGATGATATCCTGTAAGAAGGGCATGATGTGTTGTGGTGTACTTTGTGTGCCACTTGTGTACATGGGGATGAGTTGTCGACCGACCCTCCGCCGTGATTTATGAAGACAAATAAATGAATCATAGGAACATTGAAGTGGATTATGCGTATGGAAAACTGATTCAGTGACTGATTGTGAGTTGGAAGATTGTAATACTAATATCGGTATGTTACCAATGATGACTATTTTAGGACATGAGATGGAAGCGAAATGTGACCATGACATGGGCCAGGCGCCTGCAGGGCAAAGGCAACGCATGTCGAGGACTACGCTCCTGAGCAATAGAATGAAGCCGATGCCATAATTCATTATCACACCTGACAAGCAGCCACACTCGCGGTGGGCGGGGTGGGCGACGTTTTTTTTTATCCGTACCGCACTATTTCCCCCCGTCTTCATACATTTGTTTTACGTTCGGTCTCGTCCTCCTTCTCCTTCTCCCTGCCGTGACTTCGATAGCCATTGGGCATCCCTGTCTCATTGTCAGTGGTATGTTCCTAATTGTGCTCCTCTAATCAATGAGACCTATATAGCGGTCCTACCCGTGTATCAAGGACGCTCCAGGTACTCCCGTCTTGCAGGGACATGGGAGTGGTTGCAGTTTCGTGCGAGGAGCAGCGAGTGCTCGACGAGTGGATGAACAGTTCTGGCTGCAAACGCATGCGCAACCGAGACCGGAGTAGTTTATTCTTCACGTAATGCATGCCTATCTTCTTTCATATTGGCAGCACCACAGAACTTCTAATTTCCCGTTCCGCTACGGAAAATTCCACCTCCCATATCTCAGTGCTAATAAGGAATCTACGGCTGATTTCTTGCATACTTCGGTTGGAATCTAGGATATACAGGCATGCCAAATTTCAGGCATAGATACCTTTTCTCCTGAAAGATACAAACGGAACTGTCTGCTAACGAGCACAAGTCTTTTAGAAGTTCTGTGGTGCTGCACTATAGTCCTGAGTTCTTCACGGTAAATCAGCCGCGGGCCCGGCATCCTTCTCCCATGCCCATTTGTAACACACCCTCTTCCACTCATTCTGCACCCACTCATGATATAAGGGGGTCGAGATTTTAAAAAAACACCCGAAACCCGCAAAAGAGGTGTTTCCGGGATTTTGTGTCGTGCGGGTTTGCACTTTACCTCCCGCGCCACAAAAATCCCCGGGGAATTTGTGCAATTTTCGCCCCAAAAATGCCCGAAACACCTCTTTTGCGGCTTTCGGGTGTTTTTATCTCGACCCCCGTTAAGCACTTTATATCGACAGGAGATCCGCAGCTTGCTGACACGCACCGGGATTGATCGCAGTGTTTCTAAGAACGATCCATCAGAAACGTGTAAAGGGACAAATAAAATTTAAGCCAAGAGTGTTTTGTGAAAACTGGTGTATCTACTATTGATATATTCCAAGCGCTTGTCGATTTTTCATATTGACATACCTCGCTTGAATCAACGTTCACCATGTCCAGTTTTAAGCCTTCACAATTGACATTAAAAGACTCGTAGACATGCCTAAAGGCATTTGATTCTACTCTTATTGTTAGTCTTATGGAAATGGTGACGGTGTAAACAGGGTTTCCATGTTCTTTACCTCACGTGATGAGCACGGCACGATAATAGCGTAGTGTGTGACTTTGTTACACCTGTGACGTCACTTGGTTTAAGTGCCCAAGTTTGAGGTGCGATTGCACAATCGCTCCGCCCCCTCACCTGTGACATCACCGGTTTAATTACCCAAGTTTGAGGTGTATCCAGTTGGAGTCGGTGCCGCGAAGCGGTGCCGAGTCCGACTGATGACTAGATAATTGACGTACTAACAGGTACGCCAAACACAACATGGTACTCATCATAAGCACGGACGCTCGACAGCCACATTTCTTGTAAATCTCGCTTGGATATACGAACCCATTTTTCCAGTGGTTTTCCGGAATTCCCTTCTCCTATGATTGAGTGGCGAATGTATGCCGACATGTGCTATCAGGCACACATTTGGCACATTGTGTGTGCCGTGATCTTCGGAATGGATTCCGCGGGCATGGAATGAATAGGATTTGAGAGGATTTCTTGCAAGCCTGTCAGTACCACCACCTCTCATGCACAGGAAACAATCCGCATCCTTTAAAATTTGGTTTAATGGAGCCTGAGTATTTGGGGGGCGGCAGCATAGTGCCGGTGACATCGTGATTGGAATCTGATTGTGAGGACTCTTTGCATTTCGTGGATATAGTCGTTTCGAAGGGGCTCACCAAGCGGTCTAAACCTTTTACTTCAGACTAAAGTCCGATTTCATGTCTGAGGTATTAGGCTGGTCCATAATTCTTGAGACATGCGATTTTAAACATCGATGTATTTCTCCTAGAACTATGCATTAGGTGGACCGTGAACTTGGGGTTATAAACGTTTTCTTGAGATATGAATACTGCCTTTGTGTCTTATCTGTGGGAGCCTTCCAGTACAAATGGGACCAAGGGCAACCAAAGTGAACTGTGCAAGACTTATGGACCAACCTAATACAACGAGGCGCACGCACAGGAACAATATTTACACGGTTGTGGTTCTTTCTCCGAGCATGCGGACGCAAGTGGCTGATGTGATTTTCACAGATATTATTCTCTGACTTTTCCGTAATCGGGGCATATTCGTGGTAATATGCTACGTCGTTGGCTTGTTATGCAGGAGAGAAGGAAGGATGATAAACGGCAGTCCTAATCCGCATCTGGGTTACACTGAGCGAGAACGTCCCACAATCTCACCCATTCTATTCGAAGGAGTCTATCCCGAGAAGGCTGTCCGTCTTGACTCTTCCTTAATCATGTTCCACCTCCCCGTCGGTCAGCTCGACGACTACGAGGCCTGCAATTCGCGCAGGATACAACGACGCTTCACGAGCACAATTTCATGTTCCATCGACATGCACGACTAATCGTGATAAAGTTTCCGTCGATCAAGTTCTCGCGACTCAACATGGGATTTTCAGCTCTCTTCGCCACGATGAAAAAAGCTGAACTCAGCAACGAAATCATTATTTGCGCCTGTTCCCCGCTTTTATACAACCAAAGTGAGATTGTTGTGAAAACATGCATTTGACCGATATTTATAATGAAATTTCGGTGCATACGATAAAAGGTTTTGGTATAAGCGTTTCAGTTGAACAATTGATTGCAGTCTATGGTCAATTGTTGCACTCTAACGGAACATGATTGACCGCGCCACGCCGGACGGCTCGCGCAGTCTCATGTGAGGATCGGATCCGCTGGGGCAATGATTTATGCATTTTACTTTCTAATTTCTAAAGTCATGCTGCCACTACTGACATATATTCCTGAATAGATTTTCTTCTTTTATCCGGAACCAGGCGGTCCGCTTGCCGGTGGGCACGGCACAATGCGATCTTCACTGGTCTTCGGTTTTACCTGCAAATGGCTTTGAGCGAAAATGGCAGGAATGATGTATACATTATTGCTGACGGAAGCGCTGACTTTGGACTTGGTGGTGATCGGGATGCGGAGTAGTCGAATGAGGGCCCGTCTGAATACTCGGATTGAGGACAAGCTGAGAAGAGGAGCCATGCACTGGTACTCATTGATGGTGTAGATGATTACAGCGCAGTCGAGCCAAGGATGAAGGGAACAGAGAACGGGAGTCGCCACGGCAATTTCCGCGATCGCAAAACCTCAAATACCATCTTTTTTCAATCCAGGTATTTTCAATCCGGGTAGAGTTCTCTACAAACTAACAATAAGGATATTGGATCAGCCTTGTATTAGTGATTTTATACGCTCAACAGGCTGTAGCTCGGTGCGGGATGGTACGTTCATTTTCATGTTGTAGTCCAATATGATTGAAATTTGGGACTTTGATAGAAAATATCCGCGGGCTACAAGATGTGATCAAAATGTAGATGCACGTATAATTCTGAGCCGCGAAGGTGCTGACCTAAAAACGGAGAGAAGGCCGTAATGAGCGGAGGCGAATACGCCGTTATGAGCGGAAGAATCATCTGAAATCTTTTGTGACGTTTTTCTTTGACTCATTTCGCCGACCTGGTACATGAGTGCTCGAAAGAATTGCCGCTGCATACTGGCTGCTTTCTGACTACGCACATTTTCAGAGAGGTATCTAAAAATTCTAATATAATAAGACTCTGAGAGACCGGAGTAGCGTTTCGATAACTTGAAGTGGTTGGAATTAAATCCGCGGCGAATATTGCGCTCAAAAGCTATCACATGTTATGAACAACGTGTCCGTTCCTATTGTATCGCATCAGAGACGCAACATAGCGAACCGTAGCTCCATTAGTGGGAGCCGTCATTGTCTTTTCATTTGCCCAATTACTTGTATATCCGGAAGGCTGCGAAGATCATGAAGCTGTAGCACAATTGCATTGTCACTGCCAGAACAATGAGGCCCGATATCGGACGCCAACGAGGACCGGAGAATGTGCCCGATTCCTGCAATGCTTCCATCTTGTCTCAGATATTCCCTCCTTGCCCATACCCAGTAGACGCCCGTGGAGTAGTCGTCGATGGGCAGCGGTAATGAGTAAGTCGCATTCAACAGCATTGGCACTGTGTATTCCCTCACGAAGTCATCCACATAGAAGAGGAAGTACAGAACCCCGCACCTGCATATTTGTATCCAATCAAATCAGTTTTAAAAAGGGTAGTTATGCATTGCTCCGACTAATCCTCGTTTAAAAAAGACTGATTACCAGATTGCACCGATTGCCGCGATCGTCAGTATCAGGAAGAGATAGAACCAACTGGAGTCGAAGATATTGATGTGTGGCGAGCTGTAAAGACCATCCTCCATTCTATCTTTGATTATCCCCCGAACCCGTGAACAGCGAGGAAGCGATAGAGGAAAAGAAACACGAGAACGGCGATGAGGTGTGAATGCGTCCCGCCGAACCTGAGGGCAGGTGGGAGTTAATCGGAGAATAACGGCTAAACGGCATCAATTGAGTCTAATCACCGTGTTGCCAAAATCACAATGGTGCAAATATTTCCTTGCAAATTCATTTGATTTAGCGTTCTTATTGCTGAGTCCACTTTGCGTTCGGTGGGGGCTGTTGGAGTGTCCCTAGATTTGTCCCATGACCCCGCCACGGTCAACCGGTAGGTTGAACGTGCGCTATGCAGAGAAAGATCTGAAAATTTTTAAATATCGCTGTTTCCTTACAATGCAAGACTTGAGCGCATGTGAATGTAAGCGGAAGAAAATTGCATGGCATTCGAAATCATCGGTACAAACAAGTCATATCAATGCACAGATTGGATTTGGCTTTTTCCCCCTTCCTGAAGATGTACTCACCAAGAAATAGCTGCTTTTCCACGTGCCCACCCGTGGCCGGTCAAGAGAAAGGCATTGTGCCACGTTTCGGGGACCTCAAAGGGCGTTTTGTCGATCTCGAGAGAAGACATACAGGACGGACCAGTGCCTCTACGACAGCATAGTACAGGTCGCAGAAGACAAAAGCGAGAAGAAGGATACGGTAGCGACCGATTTCCGGGCGGGAGTGGCGAGCGATGAGGTAGATGAGGAGGTTGGAAGTGATGAGCGAAAGGGCTAGAAGGAAAGTGGATTTTTGAAGCGGCGCCGAGTTTAGGAACACATTGTTACGACTCACAGAAATTGACATGGTGTATTATGCTGACAACGAGCTGAAATCGCAAAAAGAATTTAGAATAAAAAATAATAGCTCACGTCGATTTCAGCATTTCTGTACGTCTGCGACATCGAAAACGTTTTAGAAATGTTTGGCGGAGAGTGCATTCAAAGCGAACAGAACTTCTTTTGCAAGAGTTGAAAAGCTGAAACGGATACTGAGCGGTTGACTCAAAATAATAATTTTTCGAATTCCCGAAGCAACAGAAAGCAAAGCTCGTTCTCATGGGGCTGAGCATTCCAAATAGTATTGTATGATGCGGCTGTGCAAGTTATCCGAGAAATGGTGTTGTATCCCAGGCATGAGACATACATTTCAGAGAAAAGTCAGGAAATTCGAGCGTTGGGCTCTGATCGACTACAGTTGACGACAGATGTAGAGGATAAATAGGAGAAAGATCCATAGTCAGATTCAATTATAACGGCTGTTGGGCAATGTATGAAGCGAAGTCCAAGGCCAGATTGTTTCACGCGACAACTTATTACATGATTCAATTGAGAGGCGATATAAATATGGGGAACAATCCCCCCCAACAAACCGGAAATAAACTCAAAACGGAACTAAAACTGAATGAAAATAGGCCCGAGCCACGTGGAATGTAGCGCGATGCGGTGACTGGAAATGGCAGTCTCAATGAAGAGTAGTCGAAATATTCCGCTTATGGAGAAGGGGAAGAAAGAAGACATACGCTGGTAATCCTTGATGTTTTAGATGATGATGGCTGAGTAATCTGCGCAAAACAAGCAAGCAGTCGGAATGGGTGTGCATTTGCGGCTAATCTATTGTAGAGAACCCGAGGCGTTCTAATTCCCACGCCCGATTAATACCAATGACGGACTGCGCGCGCTTTTGATCTACCTCATCGAACCCCGTTTCATGACCCGTGTGATTCAATCGACCATGAAAGGGCCGGAGGAGGTAGATTAAAAGCGAGCACAGTCCTTCATTAGTCTTAACCGGGCGTGGGAATTAGAATGCTTGGGGTTCTCTACAATAGAGGGCCTTCACTGTATTGCTCTCCTTCTGTCCGCTTTATCGCATAAGCGGTCATTGCCATTGGACTGTTAGATCCCGGCAGGAGAGCCGATGCCGTTTTTATGATTTCCGACGTGATTTCGGCAGTCGATCATGTGGTCAAGACTTTCTTCATTCCATCGTAAGGAGGTTCTTTTACTTTGTCCTATCACCTACTTCAGCTATCATGCACACAGCAGCCCAGTATTATACAGTTTATTTGCACAGCAAATGTAGCTCCCGTTAATACACATATATGAATCCTGTGGCCTTCTGGGTGAAATGAGGTCCGTACGTTCGGGTCGTGGGTGCATCGCTTAATTTACCGACTCCAATTCAAAGCCGATTTATTATCAGCGGACCAAACTTGCCCCCATTCCTAGTCGCGAAACTCTATCCACAGTCTCTAACTTGTCAGACGACGATAGAAACCCTCGTTTTCAGGGGAGGGAGAACAGTTCGGGCAGAAAGCGAATTTTGACACATTAGGGTCGCCGATGTATCCCGAACGGGTTTCCACTATCAATGCAATTAATCCACAAATGCGTCACCGATGTTACCGCATCATTAACTATCAATCCGTTGCAAACTGTGCGGATTGCTATTCTGGCGACTACATTTCAGCACTGGCGCAGTCTTCTCTACACATTCGCACGACTGGATATTGCTGAGGGAACTTACGTGAGGTTGGTCCGTCATATATTTCAAGAGAATCCATTCGATTCAGTTTGGCTACGTCGCATCATAAAGCGTTACCACGATATTGTAAGTGGATTTTTATATCTTCAATAAATCATGGAATTTTCAACTTTGCTTCATCCGTTATGCTGAAAATACCTTCCATCGCCTAGGTTTCAAAAAGTGGGCACCTTTGGAGATCACTACTGCTTTCAGATGCCTCAAACTTTTACGAATACTCCCCTTTAGGAATCCAACAGGAATACGTTAAAATGTTTCGAATTTTGTTGCATATTTCGTCACCTATTTGTTTCGAATCTAATTCAACCTCATTTCCCCATACCATGTTTTATCAGTAACAGTGGTAAAATTTCCATTTGGCGAAAACAATGGCTCCCTCTCTTAGAAGACGCGTTATTGCCAAGAACCAGAGAGGTGTATATTTTGAGTCCGCTCGCGACAAATTCCGCTTCGATTATCTCCAGAACCACACGCTCTTGAAAGTTGCCGTTTT
>JACMIG010004454.1:0-10225 GCA_014805385.1 Levipalatum texanum
AAAAAAATTTAAAATCCTTTCGGAGGTCAAGGAGTCAAATATTATGGAATAGCGAATTTTGCTCACATTTTTTGTTCTAGAATGTTCTAGAATCGACTATTCCCCAAACAAAGTATATGTTGGAAGTCGGGGACGAGGGGCACACCAACACACAAAAACCGCGGCTCCCAAGTCCCTTGGAAGTACCTTGTCCGGGGGGGCCCCCTTTTGCTCGATTTTTACAAAAAATGCGTCTTAAAAACGCTGGGGGTTGATATAAAATTGTTACTTACAATTAGTTTACTGCTGATACCAAAGTAAAATAGATTTTGCAGACTCTTATTCCTTTTGTGTTCTTCTTTGCGCCGTGCGGAACCTCCCTGATCATTCCGCTCATGGGAATCAACGTTCCTCTGCTGGGTGACGTCATCGCCCCTGCTATTTCGATCTATCCACCCATCGACGCCGCCATCGTTATCATCTTCATGAGGGATTTCCGCGAGGCGCTACTGAGGATGTTCGACTTGAGGTAACTCTTTTCGAATCTTGGCTATTGTAGGCGATCAAAACACGTCCTTTGTACATTTGATGCGTTGGGATCGTAATTCACTCGTCTCAGGAGAGCTCCAACGGTGAAAACTTCAATCAGCATGCAGTCGAAGCTTTGAGATGCAAATGTCAAGATAAATGATTTTCAAAATAATTTCAAAAACTAATCAAACAATCTAAATACTCGTGGTATGTGACCAAAATACACCTTGGGAAATAACCGCCTTACAATTTTCATCTATTCAAACCGACAATCGAATGGTGGCCGATGGGCCATGAGTGCTATATTATGTTCAACCCAGATCAAAAATAAAAAGTGTGAAAAATATTGTGTTGAATAAGGAGGAAATAAAAATCCCCCCCTTCGGCCGGGGGGTATTGGGTGCCGAAGCGTACCAGACTGCACGAGCGTAGGGCGTGTGAATTCGCTCTTTGGTTCTCGACAATTCACATCGGCGTACTCTTCATATTTTCCCAGTCCGGACACGTTATTTCCTTCCCGTTATCGATATACGTAACGAACACGATTTCTTTGTCTGCTATTCTCAGAAACTTGCAATGCGAGCTTGCTAAAGTTCATCTGTGGATTTTCTATGATATAAATGGACGAGTCTTCTCAATGAAGTTTGGGACCGCACTCTAAGCTAGGAACCTATTTTATGGATGCTGCCACACTTACTTTTCTTTAATTATATCGAGCATATCAATAATGGTAAGCTATCCATAAATAAAACTTTTTTTCTAATATGTTTCAGGAGCCGGCCTCTTTCTCAATACACTTCTTGTCTTCCTTGCGTGGATGTATGCACGGAAAGAAATCGGCGCCTACAAATACCTAATTATTTTGTTTGGTCTCAACGAAATCTTCTTCATCTGCATTTGCGCACATAATTCAAATGGTTCCGCGATGGATTCAATCGACGACCTATTCGAATCATTGCAGCGAGTTATCATAAATAATCGCACCTTTGTAATGTTCGCCACCGGACCTCTCGGATACTTTAAGGTTCATATTTTGTCATCTTCAAAAAAATCGAAAAATTCAGCACGCTGCTTCAACTTATTGCGCTTCATTCACGTCATGTTGCATTCTTATGGATTACCATTTTCTTTATCGCTACTGGGCTATCAAGAGGTAAAATCTATGGTTTGATAACATACAACCTTTGATATTTCAGTCCGGCTAAAATAAAACTTTTCACAACGCCGTGGTTTATCGCACTGCTACTTGTTGCCACACTAACCGTTATTACGGTGTGGTTCTCCCTCTGCGTTTTCACATTCGTTCCTAATGAAATCGCGCTCCGCGAAATGTATTCAATTTCGGATACAAAATATGGATGGGATGCTCACAAGTATGGCCGCATCATGGCTGATTACTCGGTTAAATCGCATGTTCACCTTGTTATAGTAAGAGAATCCGTTTTCAGCGAAACGACCAGCTCAATTGGCTTGCGATAAGTGGACTTTCGTGCTTCTTGCTAATTCTCGCTGCCTGCTTTGGCTTTTTGATTGTAATGGGCTTGCGCACGAGGAGATTCCTTCGAACCTCCAGTCTCATTTCTGAGTCGGCAAGACAAATGCACATGCGACTGCTGCAGCTGCTGTTCATACAAGTGATTATGAACCTGTGCAAGTTGTGTCCGTTAGCAAGCAGTTTTCTGTTGTATCTTCTATAATAAAATAAAATGGTACATATGAGGTCCCCTACAGTGAGAATAATTTCAGTCAGCATGCACACCTTTCTCAGGCGCCTTTCAACATAATGAAGTAGCACACAGCAGTTACATGTAATGCCACATTCACAGAAACACCATCATGCATTATTCAGATAATGATTTACAAGTTCTGCGAGCAGAAGAAGAATAACCTTGCGTTGTTCACGAGGTATCATGTTTGCCCTTGTCTCTCCCCTTCGATTCATGAGCTGATAAGATAGCGTTGAATTGTAGCGATTCCACGCAGACTGTTGTTCTTGTCGCGGGAACCTTCGATCATGTCTCGACTTCCTCACTCGTCCCTGTACACCTTCAATGTTTGCGCGTCCGCGAAGTCTGCGTGAGTATTTTCGTATAAAACTAAAAAAACAACTTCCAAGACAAGAAAAAAAGCACTTGCATGGAGCTATTGTGTATTTCCAGGCCCATTATAAATATCCGGTCGATATCTTCTAGTGCAAACAACAATGACGATCTCATCCGTAGTCTGTCCACGGTAGTGGTCGATATCAAGGTCCGTCTCCCCTTCCTCATCTGGAACTTTCATCTCTGCAGGACCACATCGACGACGCCTTCGGAGAGCTGGAAATAGCCTGCGATAGCCAACTCCGTGACGATGTCTTTAACACCCACAATGCATCTAATAACTTTAATTATTCAGATCTGTCATTATCTGTGTGATTCACCCGTGAGCCCGTTCACTGCGATGCAGACGACGTCCAGTGAAACAATCAAGTTACAACGGCGTTTTTGAGCCTCGTAATTGACAAGAATTTCATCATCGATAAAATCGCATCAGCATCCCGAGATTCAAGAGATGAAGTGCAGCAAAGCACGTGAAACAGAAGAGAATGAGTGAACACTTGTGGACGAGGATGCGACCAGCGCGAGTGTATGACAGAATGCAACGTTTCTCCTCGTCGGTCCTGAAAATCAGTCTTCAGTCCAGTAGTTATGGTAGATTAGACTCCCACAGAAAATTGTGACCGTGTTGTCAGATTTTCATTCGGAAGAGGCCATTTTCACCTGGTACAGAATGCGTCCGCAAACCGAGTCAGCAGCTTCCGAATTCTCTCTTTGCACATGAGCGCAAACACAGCCGTGGTAATGATGATGATTTCGAGGAGGACATACCAGCCTGGGGAAATAACGGTCGTTTTTATCCCTGATCAAATAGCACTCACCCAACACGGGTATTCCAGCCTTGGCGAGCGAGTCTGCGAGCACTCCGACGATTACCTGAAGACAAATCTGACGTACATAATCATGTTTTGTTTGTGATAGATGTCTATTTTCTCGCGCTGAAACACCAGATAAAGTAGTTTTTGTTGTCATGCGGACACCTCACCATCATAGACATCATCGTTGCCAGCCCCAAGCCGACTGCATTATTGACAACGTCCTCGGCACCTCCGAAGAAAAGGCCTTATCATTCTCTCCACGAGATCAATCCCTCCCTCAAACCGATTAAAATGAGCGACCCTATCAGAAATGTCGGCGTAATGATCAGTCCGACCCAGAACTCGGGCCGACGCGTCAGAGTAATGTTAAAGTACATCAGACTCATTCGAAACGAGGCGTCCTGGTTGTTAAGGTAGTACTTCTGACCCATGGTCAGCTTCCACTCGCTTGTGCTCTGCAGTGTACATTGTACGAAGCCGAAAAATGCATTGCTCACGTAGATAAAAGCTAAGGGCAGAATTTCGCCGTGGAATTTGAGCTCGTCGTTCCAATAGTGGTAGAGGAGAAAGCAATAGTAGCGATGTTGCTCGTCGAAAGGAAAGAGATCGGTCTGAAGGAATACCCTTGTAATCGGCGTCCACTTTCACATTTTGAATATACTCTTACAACTAATTCTGTTTCTGTAACGAGCGAGAACAAACCTTGAATTCGCAGCTGAACATGGCCGAGTACATGACGAAGCTTTCGAGATACCCGGAGCTATTCACCTTTACACTCATAGTGTAATCCGTTTGGATAGCTTGCGCGGACGAGCTGAGGAGGGTTAAACTCTGCATTTTCAAAGTAGATTATAAAGTGGCCAAATGTGAAGGCTCAACCTCTCGCAGAGAAAGAATTCGGGAAACCACACTACGTCGCGTGTGACTATAATGTGATCGATTCCTCCATATTCTGCCGGATTCCACGTGAGACGAGAGTCTCGCCAGATCTACAACTGAAGCACTGCAAAACGCGTCCACACTAACCAGTATGATTCCGACCATATTCAGGTGCTGCAACTCGGGCTCAACCTAAAACAATATTGAGATTATATTTTACATGAAAACTGACTACTCGAATGAGCCGCGCATACTGCATTCCCATGAATATAACTCCGGGCCCATAAGTTATATTTTCGAATTCTAAAAGGAAATGTAACAACTTCGAAGAGCTAACCATGAATCGAAAATGGGCTGCAGGACTTTTTTTAGGCGTCGAACAATTTGCCATAGAGTTTATCGTTATTCTCTAGGAATTGTTCTGGAACATCGAAAATTTTGGCTTCCAGAAGCTTCAGATACCGTCATAATTGCTGAGGTCGGCAGCTATCGCGAAATGGATGGTGCAAGCCAACAAAAGGAAAGGTTTCATCTCGTGTCAGCAATATAAGAAACGAGGAAACACCGTCTCTCCGAACTTTTAGTGTCTTTTTATGTGCCCCGTTCAACCACGCGGTACCTCCGAAGTTTGCTGAAGGACCACTATAATTGCCGCGCAGAAACCACAAGGAAAAGACTAGTTCTTGATGTTGGGTTACAAACTAGAACTGTGCATTGGTCTCACGATAAAAACAACACAAAGTGGAGCTATTTTAAAAAAATAAGAACAGAGCAATTATTTAGAGTACGATGGCATTCAACGGAACAAGTAGCGAGCAGCGAAGAAGGTCATGAAGATGACGATCGCTACGAGGAGCACATTCCACGTGTAGGTGATGCTCTGCAATTTGACACATCCTTTTCTGTATCTCCTAATCATGACTGTGAACGTTGCTTTTCGTTCCTCATGTCTTTTCGTTTCCTTATACCTGCGAGTGGACGGCGTGCCACGGGGACTGCACGATTGGTCCTTGGCCCATGCGCAGGGCGGGATGGAAACCGGCCTGGTAGAGCTGCTCAGCTGCAACAGACAACGACTTTGAAAAGAACTGTTCCCTTTCTACAATCATGATAACTAAACTAGGCGACCAATCGAACTTCGAATGCCGACTTTATCTTCAACGAAGAACGGAAAAATTGGTTCTGTCTGCAACGCCACGACGAATGGCTCTTACGCGGGATGACATCCTCCGTGACTGCTCCGCAGGATCGGCACGTGTGCTTGTGGACTATGACGGAAGTGGGGGCGTCAGAAGACTGCTTGCCTGAACATGAACTCGTCCCTCTTCCAACATTGCTTATGGCGATTACCATTTGTTTCGTTGGTGGTGGTCGGGATATTACTGTAGTCAGGCATTTCTGTTGTTGAACTTATGACGATCCTGCAATCAAATCTTCGTCTAAAGGACACGAAAAAAGAAAATTTGATGCTCGAAAAACAGCAATTGGCAAGTCCAGCAAAAACATGACAATCGGCAAGCAATACGAGAGACGTGCACAGGCGAACAACAGCGCGGTATCTCTATTGCTATGGAGAGAGGTTGTTTTCGCGGGACGAAGTGAACTCGAGAGGGGAGGGAGGGATGGAGGAAGGGAGGAATCGTCCTCTCTTCCTCCCTCCACTCGCTATTCGCGACCTTGACCACCCATCTCACCTCGTCAACACATGTTGTCATAGAATCTTCTACGCTTCTGCACCGGTCTTCATAAAGCAGGACTTAGCCGCAAAGGAACCGAGTAGGCATTCCACTACCCAATCTGCAAGAGTTTCTAGGATTGAACACACTTTACTTACTGTTCATACTTTCACTCTTGCTTTGTGCTTGTTGACCGTTCAGTCACTCGAAACGGCCAACTCCCCCCTCTCGCTTTTGTGCAGCAGTAGCATAACCTTGAAGGGAGGAGATTGGAACCTATGCGCTAGAATAGCTACCAGAGCAATGATCTGCCGAGTACTCCTCCATCCCCGTTCACAGAGCGAATCAGACGCTTTGGAGATAGTTTGACACTCACAGAGTTCAAGGGAGATTGATTTCATCATCCATTTGAATATGTATGCATCATTTCATTTGAATAAATCGAGTTCAAAACTAATTGCAAAGTGAAATTTGAACCCGGATATAAAATTGAGTCAAAGTCCACCTTTCACCGCAAACTTCATTACACCTTAGCTTCGGTCTTTACGAAATCTGCAGGTGCAATCATTTTCCACGCCGATTCTGTTCAATCTCAAACGATACACTTTCCTAACGTCATTCCTTCTTTGAACACTAATCTTTCACCTGAAATCATGCCATCTTCCTACAATTTCACTATTTCGAATGAAACTCTGATCATCGTAACTATTTGGAAAAATGTTCTCGGTAAGGATTGATTCTGTGTAAGGTTAATGAATTGATTCTTTTTTATCTTTCCACGATATAAAAATATCTACAAAAGGATGTGCTTGTGTATGGAACATTGTGTCTTTAGCGTCAAGTTCGACGCCTCTTTCCGTGTTCTTATTCTATCTCATGGCCGTTCATACGCCAAAGACGTATTCCACGTATAAGCACTACCTGATGGTGCTCCAGTTCGCCACAATATTCTCAATCCCAAATAGATTGTTCTAGCTTCTCTCATTCTCGGCGGATGTGCACGTGAATATTTTATATCGTCCCGTTGCATTTTTCCCGATTATCGGAGGTTACACGAACGGAATTCTAAGTTTCATTGGATTTCCTACCAATTTTGGACTGGTTAGTTCCATGTCTAACATTTAAGACAAAATTTCAAGGCAATCATGACATTTCTTTTCGCCGAACTAATCGCCGTTGTTATACTATGTTTTGTCTATCGACATCAAATGCTTATGAGACCGTCATCTCCAGCAAAACTTGGGAAGGTTGGAAAGAATTACGACCAAGACGAATATCAATTAAACTAGCATGCAAAGCAACTCCTCTACGTCGTAGTAATGATGATTCCAACCATGCCAACCGTCTTCATGTTGCTCGCATACACGGAAGCTGCCCATAGTGCTGACTTCATTCAACAGGTGATAACATCGGAGGAAAATATTGCAAGAATATTGTAGTACTATCCTGCCATGATGTGGATTACGCGGACCAATCCTGGTTGGGTGGTGAATTGCTTATAACAATGCACATTTGATAATCAACATTTTCGGCTCGTTGATATCAGCCTTCCGCATCCTATGGTCAACATGTATTGGATCTCCATGATAGTCGTGCGCATATCCCTTTGTGCGTTTTTACGAAATTGACAATTCAGATTATGTTCACTTTCGGTCCAATCTGGGCTATCGTCGTGCTGCACAGTTTATACATCCTACACAAACAGGTAAAAATATAGGAAGGATTTTTTCGATAAGCAAGAAATGCAAACTTATTGTTAGGACGAGCATAACTTTTCATGTATTGTAGGAGGAAAAAACGTTCCGGACTGTACGCTCATCGCCCTGCAATCTCTCTCCACTGTTCCCTCGTTGTCTGGCGGTTAGAGAAAAGGGAGAACAGTGGAAAGAGATCGCAGGGCGATGAGCGTACAGTCCGGAACGTTTATTCCTTCGACAATAATTTAGCGATTTTATAGGTGCAATCAATGAGCAGTCGAACGTTGAATTTTCATCGCCAAATGATCCAGCAGCTTCTTATACAGGTTTAGAGCAATATTCACTCTTTTCATCCGAAGGACTGCGCTTCAGCATTGCAAATTACTGTGTGTGTTTTCCCTGCAAGCGTGAATATAGTAAACTGATTCCTCTTACAAGGGATAAATCACAGTCGGGTATGGCAATTCCGAGTCGGATATGGGGCGCTGCACCATCCACTGCACGTATCCACTCGTTTTCTCCGCTGTGCTCCTTGTCAGCACGCCTTCGTATCGACGGGTAAACCTACGGAGTTTTATCCAGTCAAAACGAAGATGGGCCAAATATGGGATAGATAGATGTCACAGACAACCAGACCGAAGAGAAATCCACTAGAAATTGCATCCATTTTATAGGCCGCACTGACAATAATTCTCAGGATAACACAAATATGAGCAGGATAATTTCTCATGAGTTGGCCTAGCAGAACGAGAAATTTATAAGAATTGGCCTATAATTATTCGAGCGTGAGACTTGCAGGCTGCTATGAACATCATTCGAAAGGTGACAACGGCAATGACGACAATAATTATGGCCTCGCGATCAGTAAGTTCATTTTGTCAAATGCAAGTAACTACTAAATACAACGATTTATATTACATTTCCTAGAAATTGGGAAAAGGTATCGAATATGAATACTCATTACAGGAAAGACCATCTAGGATCGAAATCACTCCGGTTCCAAGCAACGCTTCATGAACTTCATTGGTCCACCTCAATTTCTGACCTGATTTCCATAGCCATCCAGACGACTTGAGAACCGCCGTCTTCAATAAAGAGAGAACAGTCGCATACGGAACGCAAATCTATACACGTTTGGTTCGCGTATAATAAATGTGAATTGAGAGGATGGGCGTTCTCTGATCCGCTTTGCATTATTTCACGTGGTGAATCAGCACCGTTCTTCCAATGCTGCATTGCCAAAAAGATTCAAAACAAAATGGATTCATGCATGAACCACACCGTTGATTTTAAACCGGAAATAACATTGACTCACTCTATGTTTTCCCGCCTTCAACACCAATCTGAGCGCCGGGCTTTAGCAGGTGCAATATGGTTTCTTATGATCCTTGTGGAAGATTCTGTTATTCCGTGAAAACATGTAGCATTTTGTGGTGCAAGCAAAGAGTTGTCGATCTATAAATTTCACATGGTCACATGATTTAGACATGATTTAGAAGCGGCTTATCCAGATAGAGAGGGGTTCACATTCCAGGGGTTTACCGTTGGGACTAGATAGCATAGATTTACGATCAATTGGTCAGTCCAAAAACAGGTGTGTTGGGATTCCTCTTATCATCCACGACATTCATCATCCGTGTTTGTGTTTAGACTTTCTATTTGGGTTCGTTTCTAAATGCATCCTAATCAATTCACCATGCATTGTCTGATACTCTTCACATCACGTAGACACTGGTCTTCTCTTCTCTCTTCCGCTCAGCACGCCTTCACATCGAAAGGTAAGCTGACCGCCTGACCGTGAAATATTATAGGAAGGGTAAAATAATAGCTGATAACGACCACGTGACGAACAATATTGCCTATTGTGCCGGTTTTTGCACCACGACGCTCAACTATCTACATGTCTATATTTCTGGGTGAATCGAACAACGCACAGTTTAATGCGAGACGTTTCTTAGAAAACATGTACCTCACATTACTTCGCTCCTCGGTCAAAATAACGGACGGCATTTTAGTGCTCGAAATCGGAACGCTTTTCTGGAATACCATGTTTATTGCCACGGCAAATTTTTGGAGAAAGTTGTAGTTATCGTTGGATGCGGTCGTTCAATCGCACTTCCGGTCATCAACCACGATGAAAGACGGAAGCGATAAACAGTGATAAGCGAGACTGAGAAGACAGATGTGTTGTCTTTTGCCTGTGTGCGTGATCATTTGATTACACTTCAATTGCAGAAAAGGTCATCACGCATCGAAACAAGGCCAGATCACAGAATCTCCACGTAATCCTTATCCATTTGTGCCCTTTGACTCTCTGACCTCTTAAAGGGTCCCTGCCATGAACATTTTCATGACTAAACTGGCGCCGAGGCGTGATTATTTAGAGCCCCCTGATCACTAAAAACACAAGGAAAAAAGTTGGAAATCCTTTTTTCCCAGAGATATGGTCGTTCAAAGTGTGGGATGCCGCCGAGATGCCGCCGGGATGCCGCCGCCGATCTTAGCGGCATCCCACTTCGGCGGCATCCCAAGATCGGCGGCGGCAT